>JAMKCH010007774.1:0-50330 GCA_023653785.1 Ophioderma brevispina | reverse complement strand
TGGGTCTTGGTGGATATTTTCAAAATACTCCCCCAAATAGGGGTGTTTGGTGGATAGTGTGACATTTTCAAACCAAATAATGGATCCATGTGACAACTATGCTGAAATATTGTGGTCTTAACGCACATACGCGTCACTATTTTCCAAAATGGGAGTGCTCCCCACTGGAAACGATGCCATCGCATTCGTCAGGCATTCGTCATTCTCTGAATAAATGCTGATTTGCTGCTTTTTGAAGAGTTCCTCTAATCGAAAGCATTTGCTAATTTAATTTTGACTATCAAATTGCATGAAACTGTTTTAGAAACCAACATTTCTAGGGTTTCACCTCTCCCGCACAATCAATTCACTTACGGTTTGTTCAAATAAACATTCAGAAAATGTGTTTTGGAAAATGAACATTGCAAGGGTTCCGAGACGGACACCCCCGCCGCCACTTGATATATGACTTCCCGCAATGGACACGTTTAGTAATTGTTGTCAAACAAAACGTAAAACCATCAATTTTGTCAATTTTGCTATAAGCATTATAAAGTGAACCACTTAAAAGTTTCACATGTTTCTATCCTAATCAATTTTGTATAGAAAATTTGTTTTTGGAAAGTCAAACATTACTCCCGCACCTGCCCCCGTTCCGCTTTATATATAACTCCTCCATGCTCGATTGCCTTATGGCTTTTTTAAAAAACCTTACACATTAACTATTTTTACTTTTTCAGGCCTTTGATCTTGATATAACTATAAGTGAATCTTTTGCTAATTTCAAATTTGTTCCTCCATCTTGTCAGTTACTACTGTCCATCTTCCCTATTCACTGGCACACAGTGCTTCATAGGCATATGACCTGCCACGCGTACTCTGTACTTTAAACGCATAGGACATGAGAAACTACTCCCGTTGCGAGAAAGTGCTCACGGTATTTTGTCTTGGTAGAAGCTCTAATGTAGAATATATTATCATCATACATATTGATTTTATTATGATAGAACATGTCCAGAAAAATCCTCTAAAATGGTTAATTTATAAAGAGTGGTATGTTTGGTAGGGTACAATGCTAACTTATGGGCAAAGATCACACCAGTGATTGCTGGGCAGATTCAAGAAGGTGCCTTGGACAAACTGGTTTAGACTAGACTCTTCGTAGAAGCTGACAACCAAGATAATCTTATTTTCTATAAGGTGGTGTAATTTGGTTGACATTCGGTACTGAAAAAGATCCGAAACTACAATTTCTAACACGGGTTCCAACATGTTGTGAAAAAACAGGCCTACTCGCAATGTTCATGCACACAGTGTGTGGGTAATCGCTCATCCATAGCATGTCATTGATCCGTGATTGGATGGTGCCCTGGGAAGTGGGAATCATTTACATGAGATCAAACTTATGAATGGATTCAGTCACAATGATTTGGTTGGGTTGGCAAAAGGTCGAGGCCCCCGTTTACAGTGGATACTAACTGCACAATGCAAATCTCCACTGGAAAATGCATTGGAAACTGAGCATTTGCAAGCACCACGCCTCTCCGCTGAAGGGGAACCCCTTCCACATCCACCCCTGCAGCTTATATATAAATCCAAGATCAATGTTCTTAGGTGGGGTAGCCTTCTATCCAGTCAGCTCCCTCGGGTCTCCCAGACAGCTGCATGCTTGTTTTCAGATTGTAGGGTGTCAAGTGCTTCAGCCTTGGTTAACGGCCATCAAGCACCACAGTGTAAGCAGCATCAAGTGCAGCCTTAGCAGCATCAAGTTCTGAATTGGAGCTTCTGGGGATTTAGTATGGTGCTATTGGCTGCAGACATCAGTTGTTCTCTGGCTTTGCTGCCTTGGCGTTTGAGGAAAAGGCAGTAGTCTTCTTATTTCTTCTAGGTAGCATCCAGGGCCATTTCTTTGTTGGCTGAAGGGAGGACATTATATACTGTGCTGGAGTTCTTGACTCAAGTCATCAACATGGTGAACCTTATGTACTGCTACAGTATAATGCTCACAAAGCTTTGGATCCCCCACTACCTTATCCAGTCAATGTTTTCATGGGATCTCTGGGGAGGGGGTTTACTCTGACGATAACCTATCTGGCTCCTGCAAGAGGACAATTATTGTGATCAGACTTAACGTTTCAAAAGTGTTGTAGGAACTTGAGTTCTTAATGCTGTTAATCCACTTCTTGACCAGAATATAGTCCAGATGGACAAGTCTCCATTTGGGCGGCCGTGAGTCCACAGTCTACCTGCTTGATTTTTGGTATCTTGTTTAGTGGCAACAAGGTGAAATTGTGCCATGAAGTCCTTCATGTACATTCCTTCTGTTGGATGTTGTGCAAGTGAAACAGCGCGTAATTAGGCCCACGCTTAGCATGTATCTCCAGGGGAGGTACAGAAGATTATGGCTGGAAACTGTACTGGTGGCAGTGGTAAGTTCATGGTATTAGTGAGAGACAGGTTCTTCTGGATCATCGTTGTGGGGGCTGTACAGCAAATGGCGATTGTTTCAGGGTTGCCCGTCAGTGTAAGCGTCAAGATGCGCTCATTAAGGTTGAAAAGGGTTGGTACATGCCTTGCGAGCATTGGTGATAAAAGGAAAACCCCACCCTCCTGAGCGCAGTTATCTTGTTGTTCTTCCAGGCAGAGGCTGAATACGTGCAGAGCCATGGATATTTCCTGTAGTAGAGGTTCACTGGGCACAATGCGGTGCTCTTGATAGGGTTACAGATGACAGCGATGTAATCCAGTGGTGCTTCATGTACGGTTATTGCTTTTCTTGGCTGTTGTTGATAGTGTCTGGACATTAAATGTGTGATGACTGAAAGCATTTTTGAGTCTACCAAAGTTGGCTCATGGATCTTTGTCAATATCAGGGTTGGACCGTCAGTAGGCTTGAGGGACCAACCCATCATGCGTAGTGTATAGACCAATGTTGACTCAGAAGGCACAGACTTCAAATCAGGGGCTTTAAACCGAGTGCTACATTGTAAACAATTCATCTTGTCAATTGGGCGTTAAAAGTAGGGGATTCCAGGTCTACCTTTTCTGTTGGCGAAGGTCCCTTAGCCTTTGTCTTTCACGGTGACACTCTGCAAGGCAGCCGTTGCCTTTTCTGTCAGGTATGGTCCCTTAGCCTTTTCCGCACACACGAACCAACCTACCAGGCAGCAGGTACTATTTCATAGTTGGTTTGACCTAAATACCTATGGACATACTTAACTCAATAAAGGAGATAAAGAGAGGAGTAGTCACAGCACCAGTTGGTAAACACTGTTTTTACAAGAAAAAGAGGGTGGAGGCTGCTGTCTCGGTTGTGGGAAAAGTCATGATGACAACATCCCCCATCTCTGATGTCCGTGTGGGGTGCACCTTCACCGCCATAATTAAGGATTCTGTGTCCTTGTACCCAGATAGGCCTCACTAATTGAGTCGTGATTATCCAGAGGATCAGGCAGCCTCTAAATCCTACAGTGGGATCAGAAACCCTAGAATCCCAGACAAGCCATAAACCCAACCTGCCAAACCAAACTAAATTTTGGCTCATCTGCGAGCCAAACAAGATTGATCACCTATCTAGCAAACTGGGTTGCGAAAGGATGGGTAGACATGAAAGGAGTAAAGTAGGTAGAGTATGTAGGGAGCAACCAGAGGGACGAGGAATCCCACTGGGGAAATCCCAACACAAGCATGTAGAGGTGCAGGCACTTGCATGTTTCAGAAATGTGTATTATAGGCACTGGCAAAGTAATGTAAGCTCATCGGAAGAGGCTTACCGCCTCCTATCGCGGGCCTTCCCTGTCTTGAAAACAACGAAGAGCGCCTAACACATGGTTTCCGCACTTTCGTTCTCTTCTTGGCAAGCAGTCAGAAAAACACTAACTTGAGACCTTCTTCAATCACAAGATAGCAGACACCCTTCCCATCCCAACTGCCCTTTCACTATAGAGGAGCTTCAGATCTGCCTGACGAAACTGAACAACACCGACAGCACATGGTCCCGAAAACATTCCTGCAGTATCTGGAAGAGAATCCGCTATTCCATGATCAACATCATTCATCATCCTCTACCAAAGAAGGCGACCTGCAACAACCCCAAAACTACGAGAACTCACACTGTCACCACGGACCTCTAAGATCTACAACTCCATGCGCTCAAACAGAATCACTCCTCACATAGATTACATTCTCAGACGGATCCCAGATGGTTTTCGCAAAGGCAGCTCAACCACGACCCCAGATACTTGCCCTCAGAAGATCTAGAAGTGTTGAGAATTCCAAGAGAAAAGCCTCAATTGTGTTTGTAGATTTTCCAAGGCTTATGGACAGTGTAAACAGGGATGTAATGTGCCTTATTCTCGCCAACTATGGTGTCCAGAGAGACTGTAGCATTGCCATCATGTATGATAAACCCATATAAACTTTGGCATACCATGATGGCCCACAAAGGAGTCCTAACAACTTGGAATCCTTTAAGGAGAGACTCTGCTGCCTATTCTTGGTAAGTCGGTGGTGATTTACATCCTCAGACAGAGTCTTGACCTCATTGAACGGCAAATGACTCACCATCAAACCCAAGCGTCTAGACGTCACAAAGTCAGTATCTCACAGGACTTGTCTACGCAGAGGATGTCTCGCTCTACAGCTGATCTGATATGTGCACAAGATTACTAACATCACTTGAGAATGCTGCAGGACAAGTCGACCTACATCTAATTTGCCAGAAGACGGGGGGAATTATGGACGTCAACGAGGGAAGTTGATCATCAACCTATCAGGTACTACAGATGGCCGGTAGCCAACTCAAAGAGGTCAGGACTTCAAGTATCTAGGATCCTATGTTGCCGACCGCAAGAAAGATTCCTTTCACGAAAAGGACAAGCTGGATGCCTGCAATAAAACACACCACTTATGGCCCCAAATCTGGTGTCTCCAATTCAACCAAGCTTTTTAGAGCCTGTGTAGAGAGATCCTGTTATATGGATCTGAGACCATGAAGAAAGAGCGACAGGATAGACCGGATGGCACCTACACCAATTAAGCTTTTTTCTTATGCGAGTTCAAAAACATATCCGGGCGTGGCACAAGACCAAAAGCAGATATATGGATATCCCGCCAATTTCATCTTCTGTTCCCTAACGCCGAGCACGATTTGCTGGTCATTGCATCGTGCGATTGATCAAGCAGTCTCAGACGTCACATGTTGGCAAGTACGTGGCAAAAAGGGGTCGTCGCCCCTTTTAACTACATTGATGTGATGCTCGAGACAATCCAGCAGGATCCATCTGACATCCCAACTTAATGACAAACGAGACATTTTGCGCTACATGGTGAATAGCATCTCGGCTGCGGCCTTAGATAGATAGGAAGATCAATTGACTTATGGTGTCTGTTCAAATAAACCTTACCCATTAACTCAATTTTTAGTTTTAAGACGTTGTAAAATGACTTATATTTCATTATAAAGTCAACCTTTGCTAATTTCAAAATTGTTTATTTTTTTTATGTGTTTTTCTATTTTTGTAAAATAAACATTGCAAGGGTCGCGCTTCGCGCGAAGGAGGCCACTCTCCCACTCAACCCCGGCCGATACATTATGACTCTACAAGGTCAATTTACTTATGGTTCGTTCAAATAAACCTTGCCATTAACTCAATTTACTTTTTAAAGACCGTTGATCTATATACTATTTTTTATTATAACAGTGCTCATGCTAATTTCAAATTTGTTCCATCAATATTTCACTAGAAAAACGGGGCTTTGGAAATAAACATTGCAAGGTTTCCGCGCTTCGCGCGGAAGGTTTACACCCTTCTCCACCCCCCCCACTTAACTTAAGAACCTTATTTTTTTTTAATCTTCTGTGTAAGACCTACTTTTTTAAACAAATGGAAGTTGCAGTCCTGTGACCGCAATGTTTAAAACATGTTAAAAATGTCAAATGGCTTTACGTATGTGATTAAAGTTAACTAAATAATTAATAATAAGAATTTTCGCCCACGGAAGGGAAATAGGTAGGCGCCCCCACTACAGCGGTACGTCCCAAATAAAATGCTTCCGACGCCGAGGTGTAACTAAGGAATCATTTATACCGAGGAGCGCCTGGCGAAATCAACAAGAAAGGGCATTCCATGCTGTCAAGTCTATGTAGTTATGGACATGGGCAGTAGTAGTGAGTAGTAACATTTACAAGTAGCTACCGCCCGCCAGTGAGCTCGTCAAATCAAGATGGCCGCGTCGGTCCTCTATCTGTATGACGGGAGTGATTTAGTGTTGTGCACCCTTGGCGCTCGCTCCTCTGGTCTCACCTGGTTATATTGAAATATTAGTGTGTGCTCTTAACAATCCTCAGGGAAAAAGGGTCATAAAACGGATTCCCATAAAACATATCCTTAAAGGTGCACCAAGAATTTCACATAACAGGTGTACCTAAAAAATGTGAACATTTAAATTTTTGCACTAATGTACAGTTTTTCTATCAAAATATCCCCCATGTGAAATTATTAAGATGAGAATCATTCCTTTGGTACAAAACTGGTTAAATTTTCCAGTTTAGTAGAGGAGCAAATATTAAATTCAGCTAAGTTTTTATATTGAAATTAAGCAAATCAAAATTGCCTTTTGTTTTTCACTTTCGACGCATTTCTGTAGCAAAGGTAAGAAATATAATTGGGGGTCGTATCTATATTAAATCCCTACCTATGATACAATTTATGGATGCCACCAAAAAATCTTGTTGCATCTTTAATCTCAAATAGAACATACCTTTGTACTTTTTGAAGCCCGTCCTTTTGGCCCATAAATATTTGATGTGCTTCTGGCTTATAGTTTTCTCTATGACAGTTGCCTCAACTCTCACTTTATCTAACCTATGGAAATATACAAGTTAAGGAACATGCAAAGTCAGTTGACTTGAAGTTCAAAAACATCTCCTGTTCCTTTACTATATAACTTTAAGCAAACTTTGTTAAACATGGATGAACGCATATGCTGCACTACCCTTGTTCAAGGTCTAAATTATTTTGCTAGCAAATGGTTAACTACAAAAACCACTTATTTTTTTTATCAAATGGCTTGCCATAATTAATGGTTGAAATCATAGCTAGCTATTATTAGTATATGAGTCCCAACCCATAGAGCTGGAATAATAAACCAAGAGGGGAATCGCGTGTATTGTGGAATAGCCCAAGCCCGTAACCGATTTCTCTCACACACAGCGCGCCGTGGTTGTTACTGCGTAAGCACTCACGGGTCGTCACTGTTGAGGCGCAAGCACACGCATATAAAAATATGTGCGTCACACGTTATGTTATCAGTGTTGCATTTCCCCAGTGTTCCATTGTCTGATCGGCCGATTTTTCTGCAATAATTATGCGAAAATCAATCGATTGAAGAAACCATGAATCTAGAAAGATTCCTGGATCCCTAATGCACAAAAAGTCTCCCGATGACCCCTGTTAATTTTGCTTAGGAAAAGAGATACTTGAGTCCGTGAGATAGCATGTGGCATCATTTGTTGTTGTTGTTTTCATTCACTAAGTGTGACGAACGTAAATACTCGCGTGTCTCATAAATATGCATAAGGACTTTCCAAATAGGACGATACGTAAACCAAATATGGTGGTGCCCAAAACTATGATAATGAAGTGCGTATGCTCATTATAATACTTTTGGGCACCTCAATTTTGGTTACGCCGTTTCGGGAGAATATGCGGGTCTCGCTTATATTTTAGGTCCATGGTCCCAACCACACAACTGTCTGTGGTTTGGCCGCCTCATCTCACCACCCTGTCTAACCTGTTCCAGGTTTTTTATGCATTCAAGAATTTTTTCTTGTAATTGTGAGAATTTCTTTGTGGGGTTGTTTTTCATTATAATGTTAATTAGTTATTCTTAAACAGCTGTGAAAATGTAAGCAATTTCATTGGCTGATGCCCGGGCCGGGTGCCCGGGTTCAATTCGACAATTGAACCCAGGTAGTACGCGCTGCGTATTGACGTTATTTTTAGGTTGAAGCGCTCGCGTCATACCGCGTTTTGCTATGTTCGCGCGCGCCTCCCAAAGTTGCGTCTCGTTGCGTATGATCGTTGCATTCAATGGGTTGTTCGATTGTTGTCACTGGGCGGTGGCAGTCCTTTCTGGTTGCATTTAAGCCGTAAAGTATCACAAAATTGGGCTAAAGATGACCTTAAATGTTAAAGCTGTTTAAGAATGAGAATAAAGGAATGATTTTGGGAACCGGTACTCTCTCTTTATGACAAATTGAAACCAGCAACACCATTATTTTTGCGTGGAAGACCTCGGCCTCCGGCCACGTTCTTCCACTTAAAATAATGGTATCGCCTTGGTTTCAATTCGTCGTAAAGAGAGTACCGATTCCCAAAGTCATACCTTTATTTTCTAATTCGAATATATGGCCAATCAAGGATGCTATATTCATGATTGACTCAAGCTCAAGCTGTCATTTGCACTGGGCAGTTGCATAAGTGGGTAGGACATCACATTGTTAATAAATACAGCACAAACATGACAAGCTTAGCCTAATTGCATACCTGAGCAACATCAGGTTCATGGCGGGAAAAAGTGGGGAATTTGGGAAGTTCCGCGAAATCTTGCATCCTCGCGGGAAATGAGGAGAGAGAAAGAAAAAGAAAATGAGAAAGAGAAGAAAATAACAAGAAAAGGATAATAAAATTGAAGTACGAGTCGTTTTTTGTCCAAAATTAAGGTCCGAAAATAATGAATTCCCGAAATGTCGCGTCAGGTTCCAATTTCTTGTAGTTATCCGGCGGCCGGCTGAGCTCCGTACAGGCTACAGCCAGCCTGCTGGTCTGAACTGCTGTACCGCGGGAAAAACACTGATGGTTAAAAAACGGTCCGGGAAATTCCCCAAGCCAGTCTAAGATTTTAACTATACTGATCTTTCATGACTTTTGAGCTCATGACCACAGGTAATCACGTCATCCACGTGTAATTTCTGATCACAAATTTCCAGTACCGGTTAAGATTCTAAACTGAGTTCTAAATCATTTGTTTTGTGTCAAATATCATGCGCGTGGACCATGCCGTCGGGGTTCGCCGTCGGCCATTTTGAACAGTTTTTTCAAGCTTAAATGACGTATTTTAGCAATAAAAACACATGTATGATGATTTATTTAGATTTCAAATCTATGTTAGTCATTTCTGAAATGATTTTTAAAAAATAATTCTGACTTAATTACCGTTGTTTATTTTTGTTTACTTGCAATTAACATATGAATGGAAGCCATGTTCACTTAGTTGTTTGGTTTGATCCATTTAATACATGGGGGCGAGGTAATTGTTTTATTGTAAATACTGAACCAGGAAAGAACACAAAAGCGCTTTTTACGATTGGCGAGGCAGTGTCGGGCCATGCAATTATGATTGACACACTTAGGGAATATTTGTATTCATTCACGCATCATTTTAAGAGGGTCTGGGAGGGAATTTAGGTAAGGCGACCTTTTTTGTGATCGACATGATCGATTGATTGTTACAATTCTGTAACTTGGATTATATGGTTGTCTTCCAGGACCGTTTAGTTTAGGTGCATAATTACGTGGATTTGGTGAATTTTCAGCGCTTTTTTGGGGGTGAAAATACAATTTATCAGTGTGAGAAAAAATGCGGAATTGCCGAAAATCGCGCGTGAAAAGCTGGTTTTCTAAACGCCGATCCCCGGACCCTTAGGAATCAATTTGGAGGTGAAGAATTTCATTTATGTTGGAAGCTGTCCGGCGGGAAATCATATTCGGCTTCCCGGGAAATTTACATTTTTTCCAGCCCTGATCAGGTTAGCTTTGCCTGGGACCATAATTTAACCCGCATGGCTCAGCATACCCGCTGACTTTGCACTTTGAGGTACTCAATATATTACAAATTTTCAGTGCATTAAGGAACATCAGATGATCTTGAACAAGACTTGATAATGCAGCACTTGAATGCCCTGCGCGCTAGTTCCTGGAGCATGCTACATTCACAATGTAGTGTCACCTACCAAGGTACTTAGGTGTAAGAGTCATCAAAATTGGACCAGCAATGTGAGCAGCACAGCAACTTGGAGACGTGTCCACCTTTCCTTCGCTCTCTGCACAAGTTTACCTCTAATGACCTTTGAATGTGATCTTTGACCTTGGTATGTGACCTTTAACCCTACCATGACATGCAAGTGTCTATGGTGTACCTATGACTTCAGCTTAATCACGTGCAGGGGGCTTTACTCAAATATTTTGAATGCAAAAGTGCAAAAATACTTCACTTTGACCAAAATTAGGGGCAAAGCTTTTGTACATTTTGAAGAACATCTCTGATAGTGGTTGAAAGCAACGATGCAAACAAACTTAATGGACTTACCCAAGAAGTGGTCTTCCCAGAAGAGTGAAGTTATCACCTCCACTAATAACACCTAGAACAGAGAGTCAGGATAATAATATTAATAGTATTTATAATATTTAATTCTTATAACATGCGACAAATCCACCGATGTGCTCAGGGCGCCGCTGTGGAGCGCCTTAGGCTGCTACAACACAACGAGTAAATCCTGAATGACAAGGAAGGCTTTATGGGAAGAAGTCCGATTTTAGAAGCAGGAGGAAACCAAAGTTCTTGGAGAAAACCTGCGAGGACGGGTATGGATCGGCAACCAAATTCACGTACGACACAGGCTCCACAGGGGATTGAACCGGGCCGCATTGATGAAAGGCGAGTGGATGAGCCACTTCACCAGCCCGCCCGAGGAAATGCATACTTTGGGTTTATATTATTGCTATTGTGATGATGACTTTTAACACGAAACAAATCTGTCAGGAAATGAATCAACTTTTATGTAATATTTCTACATGCACAATATAACTAGCAATTTACATTACCACTAACCATTGAATCACACTTTCAAATAGAATTATCAGAGCCAAGAGATAATTAAGGCCTAAAAATGTTTGTTTGCCGTAACAGAAGAATATTAGGGTCAGTTGGTCAATTTTTTTCCTTAAAGGTGCAGTGAGAGATTTTGAGGCACCCAAGTATTTTGTCATAATAGTAATTTCATATAGATTAGACACTCAATAGATTTCTTACCTTGTATTTTGCTATAGAAATTTCTTGAAAGAGAGAAAAAAGGCAATTCTGTTTTGCTTATATTTTAATATAAAACATATGCTGAATTTAGTATTTGCTCCTATACGAAATTAGAAATTTCACAATTTTTGTACCAAAGAATCATTTCAGATGGGGATTTTTTTTTTATGGAAAGCTTTGCAAAAGGGCAAAAATCATTACTTTTGATTTTTTAGGGACATCTTATATGTGAAATCTCTCGTTGCACCTTTAAAGATGAACTTCACAAAATGAATTCAACTTGCTACTATTTAAGTTTTTTCAATGGCATAGCAAAGTTGTTATTTTGCTGTCTTGTTTTGATGTTTTTTCATCTTTGTGTAGGTAAAAAATTTAAGTGGTAATGAAAATCCTGGGTCGGTCAGCAGATTTTTTTTGGTGCTATTTGCATGAACATTTTTTTGAGTCGGCAGGTTTTTCTAGGGTCGCTAGTGTTACGGCAAACAAACTTGTTTAGGCCTACATTTGATTAATCTTGAAGCATGCCAAAATTTTGTACTTTCTGTCTGTAAACTGGCCTTGTTCAAGGCGCTCTACCAACTTTGTTCACTGGTTCACACGTCTGATACAAATATGTCACAGATAATATTAGGAAGAAATCATGCGAGTGGAACATATTCCCCTCCCTAAAACTAAGAAAGAGCAATACCATGGCAAAATTTCATTTTATCAAGCACCTAATTTGGTGGTTTTAATTCCACCTGGCCTATGTTCCATGCTTGCTGCCTTCCAATAGCAAGTTCAATAAATTCCACTCAAACAGCGCCTTGTTCTATATATAAGCTTTTTTCTGCATTTGCAAAAAACAATGATCAATTTTTATACAGGGAAGATTAAAACCACAAAGCAATTAGAACAAGGCTGTCGCCATGAGTAGCATAGCCGCTGCACCTGACCACATTAGGTATTTGTGGTTTTATACCCAGACTAGCAGCTCCTAGATCAGCGTGCACAACAGACCACCAAAGAGTATACCAATTTATTTTTTTTATTGAATCTTTCTCTAGACAGGGTAGCCCCTTCAATGTTTTAGCATTGATTTCAAACCTGCAAACACAATGTCACAATATTGAGAATGTCAATAAAAAAATTAGCGAGTTTGTCGGTTCTTAGCAGACAGCCTTGAACAAGGTTATCTGTAAACAGACAAAAAATTACAACAGAGTGACCTTTGGCACAGAGTGATGCAAACATTCGCTCATGAACATCAAAACACACTGTCCAATTAGTCCAAATCAATTTACATTTTGGAAATTATCTTTTTGGGGTTATCTAGTGAACCATATAAGTACTGTATTGTTGCTAATAAACGCCCCGGGGGCGGTGCATTTTTCAAAAGGGAGGGCGTTTATTACAGTCAAAAATTGATAGTCAAAAATCCCGCAAAAATCACCTTACACATGCTCATTTTCGCTGATTACCAATAATACAAATGAACGAGCAGGGGGATGCTGTTTTCGCACCTCAAGAGGTCAAAGTTCCATACTAATTACAACTGTGCACAACAGCGATTATGATACAGATTACGACAGTCCCGGCCATTAAATCATGTGATTTAGGTAAGCATAACTCATTTTCTTGAATTGGTTTATCCAAAAATCGTAGGGGGGGGCGTTTATTAGAGCAGGGGTGTTTATTAGGAACAACACGGTATATATGAAGGTGCTAGAATCACAAAATGCACCTTTAAAACAAGATGCATTTGGTTGAAATCACCAATATGCGCATTACTCATCCCTGTAATAAATTTTGCCTATTTTAGATCAGAAAAATGTCCCCAAAATGCCATCCTTCCCCCTCAAAATGTTCAAGATGAAACCCTGTGCATTATAATCTAATAACTATGATAAAAATGTCTGGGGAGGGACAAGTTAAGCAGAAGATCCCTCTCCTTTCACCAATAAGGTCCAGTTTTGAACTCCCATTCGGGCCATGACATCACACAAACTTGGTTTTCCGATCCATGCTTGTTTTCACAGGTTTTCTCCTGGTACTTGGGGTTTCCTCTTGTATTTTAAATCAGATATCTTCCCACAAATCTGTTCTGGTATTCACTGGTTATATCATGGATGTACTGAACACCTAACAGAAGCTGCACAGTGCCTTTATTGCCATTTGGTTTGCTGTGCTGTGTGTAATAAAGAAACATTTTTTTTAACCTCCCCCTTTTATTAATGAGCCACTACATTGTAGTACTCTTTGAGTAAAGAGTATTGAAAGACCCATCCTTATTTGTGATGCGATCTGGGAAAACCCGGCCACATGTGGGGAAATTTATATTTTGAGTTTTTTACTATCACTGCCGAGTTTTTTGAAAATATTAAGTTTTTCCATAACTGTTTACTCTTCTTTGATACACACATCAAAAGTTATGCCTTATACAATCTGACAAAAATCAAGTAAAACATAACGCAATTTTAAGCTATTTTCTTTTATTTTTTCAAAACTGTCCTGTGCGACATGTGGCGGTTTTCCCAGATCACACACATTTCACTCTCTATAGTATCAGTCTGAACATGTTGGCCCTTGTATTGATAAAAGTGCAATGAGAGATTTCCAATATGATGGGTCCCAAAAATGTAAAAGCCATGATTTTTGCACTGATCTAAACAGATATGCGCAGTCTTCCGTTTTTTCCCGGAATTCCTGTTTTTAAATCTACAGAAAAAAAGAATCCGGATTTTCTGGTTAATATTTTTGAAGGATAAATATGCCAGAAGACCGGAAATCAAGGGCTTCATGTTAGGGATTTTTTGTAGAAGTAAAAGTATTGTTTGTATACCTGCCGACTAGTATAATTAGTAGTAACGATTTTGCCATATTTTCCTTTGATCGAGTCATTAAAGTGGCTAAAACGCTGAACACGGTTGTTCTGATTATCACACGACTTTCAAAAAATTTAAAAAATAGAATCATAAAAAAGTGATTTGCCACAAAATGTCCTTAAATATATGAGCAATAAAGTTCTGACATTTTGTCCATACTAGCCCACCTTTTGATGAGACTTTTTTCTTCAAAAGTGACCATGAAACTTCACAAATCGGAAGCAAAACCAAGTGATTAAAAACCCAACTTACTTCCCACATTTTCACTGATACCATCATTTGAATTGTGCCTTTCCTTGAGAGCCCATTGTCATCAAGCGCAGTGTTTAATATTGTGTAAGAGACTGTTTTGGTGATTACGACGCGGGCAGGGTTCTAGTCACAATACCAGAGGAAAAATGGGAATCTTTAATAGTTTTATTTTATTTCTACAACTTTAAATATCTTTGGTTTTCTCTCATAAATTACTGCAGTTTGGTTGAAATAGTAAAATTGACCAGTTTTTGAAATAGTTAGTAATACTTTTCTGAAGTTATTAAAATGCATCACTATCATGATACTTTCAGAAGAAAATCAATCTTGTTCCAGTGAAAGCTTGTTCCTATAATGTTTACTCTATACTTTTCAGTCTCACTATAAAGTAAAATAGACAAGTGTTTAGACCCATGCCTCTGATAGCTCCTAGTGCGAACCCTCGCTAACTGCCCGAGATTGAGCTTTGTTAAGGTTTGGGTCCAACCTATCCACTTAGCTTCAAGTGCCTTCCATCAGGCAGACTGGCTATGGACTATTGTTTCTCCCACCTCCTTGATTCAAATATAGACTAAAAGTTTATAGACTTATGCCGCTGATAAGCTCCTAGGCGACCTCCTAACTGCCCGATATGGAGTTTGTTGAGGTTTGGGGTCCAACAGTCCACTTAGCTTCAATTGCCTTCCATGCAGGCAGACTGGCTTATGGACTTATTTTTCTCCCACCCTTCTTGATTCAAATATAGACTAAAAGTTGATAGAATTATGCCTCTGATCAGCTCTAGGCGACCATCTAACTGTCCTCATTTGTAGCTTTGTTGAGGTTTGGGTCCAACAGTCCACTTAGCTTAAGCTTCCATGCAGGACAGACTGCACATTGACTTTTTGTTTCTTTCAAATAACATGACTGAAAGTTGATAGTCAAGTATCACTAAAAGTTGCTATACCGATGCCTCTGGAGCTCCTAGGCGACCTGCCAACTGTCCGATATGGAGCTTTGTTGAGGTTGAGTCCAACATCCACTTAGCTTCAATTGCCTCCTGCAGCAGACTGGTTAATGGACTAAACAAGGCAGTTTCAGGGGCTTGCCCCTTCGACCCCCGGCCGTGGGTATACCCTCTCACTGCGTAGGTGATCACAGGTTTTCAGGGTTTTTTTAGAAGAGTGATTGGCATCTCTGTATAAAGCTTTCCATCAAAAATATCACCCTTTGAGAAATACTTTATTTGGTATAAAAATTGTGAAATTTCTAATTTTGTATTAGAGCAATGTTCACAAATCACCTTCTGGGTGATTCCATGCCAAAGGTACATTTTATGGTGCTAGAGGTCAAAAGGGAAAAATCAAATTCCATTCCGTTTCAAAGTTATGGTCTCTCAAAGTTTTACAACTCAGCCTAAAATTGAGCTTTTTCAGAGGACCATGAATTAATGTAGCAGCTTTCTTGTGACTACTTACTAACCAGGTCTAACAAGTCTTCTGGAGAAAATTATTTTTTTATGTTTCATTAAAATTTTACAGAGGATCAGAAGTGGCCCCTTGAACTGTCTGGAATTGATTTAAGTGATTTTTGCAGGCCTATTAAATTGTGATTTGGTATTAGACAAACTTTTCAATGCTATTTATAGTAATAATAATAATAATAATAATACCGACATTTATATAGCGCCTTTTCCACAGGATACAAAGCGCTGTTGCCTATTATTATTACGCTGCCTTCAGGAAATCGTCACAATCATTTCGCTTCACCTAGGCCGGCAGCCGGCCAAGCGCACATGCTTATCAGCACTTGTTGCAACAATAACAAAACAAGTAGAATTTCTCGGGTCCCCCTAGTAAGACTAGGCCTTCAGATAGTTGTCCAGCTGAAAAAAATTGACTAACATGGGACCACACATAGAGGGTGCTAACTTGATGCGTACACCTGATATGAAGTTCTAACATTGAAAAGTTATTAGCATACACTATAACAATCATTGTGATATAAGTTTTGTTTTGTATTTTGGATGTGTTCAGTGAAAAAATTTGAATTACATAACAAGCAAAATTTGGCTAAGTTTGGTTTAAAAGTTGTTGTAAGTAGCTAGATTCATCACCTTCATCACCCACCTTTTCAAGACGTATTCTTTCTCCTACATCAGGCTCTATATGGCCGTGTATTTGAATCAAGTCATTTGTTGTGACTTTAAACTGGTGACCATTAAGAAAAATAACAGCAAATAACCGACTCCCGGCTGCAGCTATCTCATGGCTGACTTTATCCAAGGCATCTGAGAATGGAACAGATGGAGGAATTCAGGAGGATTAATTTTGCGAGCCTAATAAACAAAGCAGGACATTGATGTATCTCATTTTTATCTACAGCCAGAGGGTGTTTTGAACCAATCCCATAATGCATTGCAATTTGCCTATACTCTACTGTATAAAACTTGTGTCAGTACTTAGGGATAAAAAGTGTACAAGAAGCTAGAGGAGCACAAAACATTTCATGATCATGCTAAAAATTCCCTAAGTATTAACACTTTGGGGGCAAAAATGAGTGTAAAAGTCAGGGTTTTTATGTGTTAGGAATAGGATTTTGGTGGGATCACATGACCCTAATGAGGTGAAATTTCCCAAAACTGATGCATTTTGGGATTGCCTCAATACACCCTCTGATCTACAGCCATGAATAAAAGGGTCAAGTTTGGATCAATTTTTTTTAAATATTACAGTAAGCAGCCTTTGCTGTATTTCATTAATGGATGCAATGATGTTGTCTTTTTGTTTGAAATTTGGCCTCATTTGACCCAATATTGACCCTAAATGATCACTAATCCAAAATTGGTGAATGCCCGACAGACACCCATCATAGCTGCTGTATATAAGTGATATTATCAGCACATTTAATATGCAAAAGCAACAGCAGAATGATAGAATTTTAAAAACAAGGTTCTCAAAGCTGTAGTCTCACCCGATTACTAGATGACCTTTGACCTTGTTATTATAGTCAGGGACAGGATAAACCAAATCTGTAGATGTGTGTCTGTGAGTCAAAAACCCAACTCAAATACAGTGGCGTACCAAGGCAGTCGATCCAGAGGGGGCAAAATTTCTAAGTCGTCCCGCCAGAGGGGGCAAAATTGGTATGTCATCCCGGTGAATTGCTCCAATTAAGTCTGAATTTGATGAAATGCGCGCGTAGCGCGCGAAAATTGCAAAATTAAGTTAAAATTTTCCCAAATTTAGGCTGAAATTGGTCAAAATTGCCCGAAAAAGAGGGGTGAAAATGCTTATTTTGGTCCATATCGTCCCGCTTTTTTGAGCCAGAGGGGGCAACTTGCCCCCCGGTCGGTACGCCACTGCTCAAATAGGGCATTTTTGATGTTTTAAAGCACATTTTGTTTGAACATGCCCCGCCCATACTACACATTCAACCCAATCATGATCCGCACTGCATTGATTGACTGGCCTTGACATATGTGCAATTATACTCGATTCGCGCTGATATAGGAGCTGGGGAAAAGTTTTGGGCCATATCCATTAGGTGAAATAGGAAGATGCATTTTAATCTATCCAAGAACTCGCTTCGCTGCCTAACAATAGAAAGTGACTTGAAAGGTAAATGGCCAAGAACAAAACTTAATTTTGTTTACTGTCAGAATTTAACTTTGTACAGTTTTAATAGAATCGATTTATACCTCATACTTCACTGTTAAAGCTGTGTTTAGGAATTAAACACTTTTCCATGGTCACTGCGAAAACGCTAAGTGTTTAAACATGTTAAGTATTTTGATTGCAAGTGTTTAAGAATACGGCATTAGAATTACAGAATTAAAAATGATATTTAGAATTTAACAGAGTAAGCATGGAAAAATAATTCAATTTTATACTGAGCACTGTACACGATATGTTTATACTGTATGGTCCTTCCTAAATGTACCCTGACAAAGTAATTCCCCGAATTCTTTTGAAAAAAAGAAGTTTAATTTATAGGCGACGTTAAGTACAAAGTTGTGTTTGCGTATTTATGTGTTTAGGCCAAGGTTTTCATTTCCAAATATTTTATCCAACATGCTTCAACTATTAAGAACTACGTTGGACATCTATAACTATGAGTGGGTATTGACTCACTATTGTATAATCGAATTAGTTTAGGTAACGTATGAAAGTAATGATGAGGCCCCACATCATCTGTGTGGACAGCACAAAAACTATTGTTACCATATTCAGGATTCAATAGCGCACCTGCCTTATACAGGTAGTATTTCACAAACGTACGTTACTTTTACCAGTGACCCTCTATGTTTTGACCACTCACCACTGCACATCGTATTGACCGTAGGGCACACAGTATTAAGAACGCACGGACTGGGAGTGCTGCAAAGTTTAATTGTTGTGCGCCCATCATAAACAGCTCTCACCCGTAAAAAAGTACAGGTTGTCCCTATATCAGCGCGAATCCAGTATAGTTGCCTGACTATAACATCACATGCAACCCATCTTGTAAGAATTATTGTAAACAAGTTTCGTAATGACCTATCAGTTTCAGTGAAAAGATGAGATTTTAAAGAGGGACTCTGGAGAGAAAAATTAAGAAGGTAGATATGGGTGTACTGGACCAAACCAGAAAGTCTGAGCATCAGAGGATATCGTGTTGTAGAAATTTTGTTATCATGTACCGGATCCAACCTATTTAGTGCCAGGGGGCACTTATTAAAACGTTGAAGTAAAAGTCGCAATTGGATATTTACTTGAATGAAAATGCATTTTTTTAGTCAAAATTATCAGAATCCTACGGCAAAAGTTTCATATGATCATTTTATTTTTTGCAGAATTAGTTATACAGTTGCATTGAAAAGGGGGCGCTTGCAGAGTAGTCACTTGTAACATTCTGTAGGGGGTGCTTATTAGGGGAGGGACACTAATTAGGTCGAATACGGTACATCATTTTAGATTGACTTGGCTGCCCAGTTTGCCGTCAGTCCAGGGCTAGTGATATCATTCATTTGTGCAGGCATTACTTCACACAATTGCATATTTGGAAATCATGTAGGTATTGTACTCTTTAGACCTGTTTCAAGATACTGATCTGAAAGGTGCCAGGTAGACTAACACATGCAATAGTTGTTCTGACATAATTATGTCCGAATATATGCCGTAACAAGCCAATCATAAATGTTGTACAAAAGGCACGCATTGTATGGTACACAAACACACACAGATATAAAATATACATACACTGAGAAATAACATGATAAAGTCTCTTCTTGAACATGCGAGACAGAGAGTGATCCCTGTGTACATCCTGCATAAAGGTGCATTTCGTGATTCTAACACATTCTATTTTGTTCATGTTTCGCTAGATATGCTTGAGAAAAGCTTATCACAAAATTTCAGTTGATTGTGATCTTGCGTTTTGGTGTTATGAGCAAATGTTTGTATCACAATCTCCCATAGACCACTGTACTGTAATTTCTGTCTTGCAGAGACAAACAAATTTGCACGTCATATTGGGCACACATACTATACTTAGCCCGATGGTTCAGATGATACAAAAATCTCAACTTCTTTAAGGTAAGTCGGGGGGACGAGGCTGTAGATCACAAAATGCCCCTTCAAAGCTTGTTATTCGCTGATGCAGAGCATGTTAGAAAAACACCATTGCCAATCTGGCTCACGCTAACTTTGGTACAAGCCAATCACATTGATCACAACACAAATCATATGGCATATTATAATTCGGAACAGGTGCATGAGCCAAGGCTTGAACCAGTAACCAATGGATACTAACATGCACTACATCTGAGAATTACCAAATACCTACCTGGAGACTGTTGTGTAAGAAGTGCATTTTCTGGAGCAGAACAAATTGTCCTCCTTTCTAGTAATCTGCAATTTATTTGAAAAAACATCACTAAAATGAAAATATTTACTAAGTCTATAAAACAATGAATAAATTACCTTACAATACAATAGAATGAACCCAGAAGACAAGATTCAAGTTGGGTTATGTTCCCATCACCTTTTTGAGATCTGTATTCATGTGATATTCTTATCTACTGATAATAGGTTTGACTATACTTCGTCCAGCCTGAACTAAGGAGTGATGTCATAGCTTTCGCGCAGCTATTGTGCATGCGTATCGCGCACGCCGACTTTGTACGCTCGCAATTGCAGCCGCGGCTTACTGCGATTCGCACGTTTAAGACTGCGTGAAAGCTCTGACGTCACTCCTTAGTTCAGACTGGACGAAGTATATACATGGCAATGAACAAACCAATCATGGTAGCGTGTTAGACCTATGTCACAGTCAGGCCAGTAGCCAGGATGTTTTCTGGGGGGTGCAGATTTTTTTTAAAGTGGACCTTTTTCCCAAAATGTGGACCTTTTCACAATAGAGGGGTGTAAATTTGGCAAAAGTGGACCTTTTTGCCCAAATATTGCCCTTTTTTGACAAAAAAAGCCTAAAATCCCTATTTTTTCCCCTAGCTCGCTTCGCTCGCACACATCATTTTGTGGACCTTTTTGGAATTTTGGAGATTTGGGTCGGTACATCGCACCCCCCACACCCCCTGGTCATAGTGTCAATGCCAGGGATGAAAATAAAGCTTATCGCGGTAAAAACAAAATACACAAGTCGGTAAATTAGCCCATTGCACAGAGCACCAAGTGTGTGTGTATCAAATGATCAACGTGTTCCTCATTTGAAGTTTAAATAATGTCAACCCCACTCTGTGACCTATATTTTAAGGGTCAAAGGTAAATAGGGATTATTGACCTTTGTTTATAGCATAAATGATACCCTTGCTAAATGTCAAAGGTCATACCATGCCTCCATCCACGGGTGGTATTTCAAAGGGTGCCGTGGTCCACAACTCTGTTATTTTGAATTTGAACCCTCAAAATTTGTATAAGTGCATCATGGATGGGTTATTAGCATTTGGGTCAGAAAACCTGTTAAAATTGCCCCTTTGATCCCCAAGATTTCAGACCTCACTGCTATCTCTGCCTCTGTCACTCCATTACACACTGACATGTGTGCTTCTTGAAGAACTTCAGTTCTAGTTCTTCTTTATGCTTCTACCAACAGCAGCTCAGAAGACCTTCCCAAGTACCTTTTCGCCTACAAATTCATTTTTCCGTGCCACCGGGAACCTCTCATAGCAATAACACGTAAACATAGTTCCGCACAACAAACGTTCCCTGTACATTATCGAGAGCTGCGCATAAGTCTAGTGGGTTCAATTTGTAATGTATAGTATATGAACGATCAAGAAATGATTCTCGATTGCTATACGCTTGTTTGTGTAAACAGTATTTTCAATATTTCTTCATCTTCAGAATTTCTTGAAACCAGCCAGAAGCTAGTAACAACTGTAGGGCATTAGAGCGTACGATTGAGTGAACAGGAATTGAGTGTAGGCCCCCCTAAACAACTGCACGCAAAATGAGACTATTTACATGATTACGTCACAGCCTGGTATCAGCTCTGTGTTTACATATTCCACTCGTACTTTCGTAATTTTATTATTCATTTATTTATTCACGGTATAAAAATAGCCAGCAGGCAGCAATAGCTGAAAATGCCGGCTTTACAAGTCATACACACATCAAATGGTATATGGTAAGCAAAAAAATATACATAAATATACATCATACATAAAACCAAGCTAAGAACATAGCAACATAATACAATGGCATGATAAAAATGAATTAAATGTCCATCAATTGAGCATGTTGATGATGAACGGAATGGTGGATTTTTGGTATCTGCTAGTTCTACACCTGGGTTGAGGGAATCGGTTGCTGCGATGAAGATTATGAATGATGGGTCTTTGCTCTGGAAGAAGATGGCACCTTTTGTGCTACATACATGTATGTCCATACTATCCTGATCTGTTCACAAGGTTAAATTCACCTACTGGTACCTATTTGTTACCAATCTATGTATCCATTTAGGCATCTAAAAGGGTTTACAGTTTAAACTGCCCTCTGTGTAACTCACCTTTGTATCTTTGTGCAGTGAAGAGAACTTAAACACCCTAAGCACCTGGCTGGGTTTTGTATAAGTTGAAATTTCAAACAATGCGCAACTCTTCCACCTTCTGCAAGACCTATAAGAAAAAATACAGCAAGTAAACTTGCGTCATCCCCCTGGCAAGATGGCAGTATGGAATGCGATCTCAGATGACCTTTGAGCTCGGTCCATGACCTTTGACATCATGCACATATGAAGGAACACCTATTGCACCTTAACCCCCAAGTCTGGTTTCAATCTGACTTCAACTTTTTGAAGGAGACCAGAAAAACGAAAACCTAACTTTGGTTAGAAAAGCTAACCAAACTGGAACACACACACACACAGACATGCGTGCCCTCGCAATATCCCCTCTGCTTTTCAAGCCAGGGGGATTAAAAACAAACACAGTGGTGCGAAGCGAGGGAAGACCCATGCTGTGCTAACCCGACCCCTATTTAAACCCATCCGAGAATCCATACATTGCACTGAGGGAAAAATTTGGATGGTAATGTATTAAAATGTTGGATAAAATTAATTTTCTAAAATTTAGAAATTCCTCAATCATCACATCATTCCATCAAACGGAAAGGCTAGTGGGCGAAAATATGGTACGTACGAAAGCTATAAACGCATGTTGAAACAATGACATCAAATTTTGTGTAATGAAAAGTTCCATGCAGGAGGCACCATTTCAATACTGCATCCACAGGTAGTAGTAGACTTTCAGTCATTTCATTTGTCCCTTTATATTTCTTTTTGAATCCATTGCATGTCGAAAAATAGCGTAAAACTTCTGGAAAACGTGCATACTTCAGCGTGGATTTGTTCGATGATCAACCATGTGCTTTCATTGTTGTTTGGGAGATGACGTCGAAGATCAGAAACGAGTCTCATCTTCGCCGTACCGGCCCATACGCTTAGTGTATTACATACACGCACACACACACTGTATTGAGGGTTGGAATGAGATTACAATCATGTGACTGAATGTTTGTGACATTTCCGATGTTAGTCCTGAACTTTTCCGAAGGTCGGTACAGCTGTCAAAGCACATGGTGTGGCCACCATTTTTGTAAATAAGACAGCTGAGTAGCTGACATGGGGAATTAAAAATTTGCATTTCTTCTTTGGCAGTAAGGGATCATTCATAAACAAGGTGAAAATGTGGCAAGAAGCTGTTATTAATCCCTGTGATATCGTTAAGTTGGACATATTTCTTGCATAACGTCTTGATTTTTTATTGTCTCCCGGTTAGTTTTGTTTGTTTGGAAGTATAATACTGCCCACATCTCCCTTTGATCGAGAAACTATCCATCAACAGTGCCAGTTGACAGATAGAGACCAGAGGGTGTTTTGAGTCAATCCCACAATGCACCAGTTTTGGGAAATTTCACCTCAATAGGGTCATGTGATCACATAAAAATCCTATTCTTAACACATAAAACCCCTGACTTTAACGCTCATTTTAGCCCACAAAGCGTTAGTACTTAGGGAATTTTTTGCATGATTATGAAATGTCTTGTGGTTCTTAAACTTTTTCACACTTTTTATCCCTAAGTATACTGACATGTGTTTAGTACAGTACGGTATAGGCACATTGCTATGCATCATGGGATTGATTCAAAACACCCTCTGGATAGAGACCGACCCTATCGTAAATTTGGAAGGGCCTGCATTGCAGAAAAGTTCGACGATGGACTTTGATATATATAAAATAGTTTCATGCCAGTCGACTGCACTTGCAAAGACTTAAAGACACTATCAGTGATTCAACTGAAGGGTCAAAATATTTGAAATTTTGCTGGGATAGCTTAAAAGTGAAGGACAAATCTCTGCAATTCCTGTATTTTTTTCCAAATCAAAAATTGAGAGAAAAGGAAGAAAACAGTAACATTCAAAGATTCAATTACGTGTTGTAGTAAGTGTCCATTCAGACAATTATGGATAAAATAACCGATTTTGTCTTTATTAGGCTGCGTTTGGTTGTATCACTTGCAGGGTATGTTAGAATACCAATACTAGTTCCAGATATGCAAAAATCTGATTTTTGATGATTTTTTTTGTTTTTCTGATTTATCAAATCACTGATAGTGCCTTTAAGCTTCCAGATCGGATTAACACTTTTCACCGAGGATGCTTAAAGGTGCAATGAGAGATTTCACATATAGGTGTCCCAAAAAAATTGAAAGCACTGATTTTTGCCCTGATGTAAAGCTTTCCATTAAAAATATCTCCTCTGAAAGGATTAAGCTAAGAAATGTTTCTTTGGTACAAAAATTGCAAATTTTCTAATTTCATATAGAAGCAAATTCAAAATTCAGCCTATGATTTATATTGAAAAAGAAGCTTCAAAATCATCTTTTTTCTCTCTTTTAAGACATTTCTGTAGTCAAATACAAGGTAAGAAATCTATTGAGTGTCTAATCTATATGAAAATGCTATTATGACATAATATTTGGGTGCCTCGAACTCTCTCATTGCACCTTTAAGCAAGGATTAACCGGTCATGTTTTGGTTTAACTTTACGGCCATTTCTGGTACATTTAGACTTCTAACCGTAAATGCCACTGCATTTACGGTTAGATTAGAATATTTATGGTTAGAACAAATCTCCCCTTAACTTACCCGAGGGGCTACAACCCTGAAGATGTGGTACTATATCTAGACTACGGAAAGCAACTATGTTCCACGCTGGCCACGATTTCTAGTCCAAGGTTGCTCTGACTAGACACTCCATATTGGGTTGTGGTCGTGTACTAGGTCAGAGCATTAAGCATATTACGGGGTCCATCAGGCATTTTTAAAACTGGCCTTTACTTGCCTTGACTTACAAAAATCCATACCTAATGTCACCGATTCTTATTTGTAACGGATGTGCAGTTTATGTCAGTATACTTAACAAGGATGTTTGGTGTCAATAACTGGTGCAAAATGATAGAAAATTGAAGGCACTGAAAGGCACTAAACTTTGCCCTTATAAAAATGCTTCATAATAGTAATACCTCACATGCTCAGTATTGCTTTTTTTTCCTTCTTAGTAATTATATATTCGTGATAACACCCAGGGAGTCGGAATATGACAGAAAGCACAATAATGGGACCAAAAACTTACCAGAGGGCAAAAAAAAATATAATTTTTTATTGAAAATTTATTTATGTGAATTGTGATTCAATTATAATTCATTGAACTAAATGGTTCTCTCCTATCATTCTTTTTAAGTTGAAATAGCATAAAACTTGGCTGTTATGTGACAAAAATGCGGCATAGCTTTTGCTAACATGACTTTTTTTGACGGAACTGTGCTAATGTGATGATAACTTGACAGACTGTGCTATTGTGACATAATATTTGACAATTTTACTGCTAATGTGATGTAAATGTGCAGAATGAAAAGTATTTTCTTTATCCCTAAATGATTATGCATCATGCTTCTTTTTTAGTATTTTATTGCAAATAGTATTTTTTTCTCATCTCAGAAAACAAAGGGACAAGTAAAAAAGTCACACAACATGCTTGAAGACAGGTGATATTTGCTAATGTGACAGTATTTCATTGATGGATTGCTGTCACATTAGCATACTTTTTGGCATGCCAAAAGAAAATGAAATCCTTTCTTTTAACATCCATGCATGTAACCCCTCACAATGCATGTTTCTAGTGTAAAATTAAGTGAAATATTCAGAAATTCTACTTATAAATGCAATTTGAGAGACTTCTGTGCTATTGTGACATAATATTTGACATTTATACTGCTAATGTGACGTAAATGTGCAGAACGAAAAGTATTTTTCTTTGTCGCTAAAATGATGATGCATCATGTTTCTTTTTAATATTTTATTGCAAATAGTATTTCTTCTCAGAAAACAAAGGGACAAGTAAAAAGGTTAAACAACATGTTTTCAAGAAGACAGCCAATTAATATTTGCTAATGTGACAGTATTTCATTGATGGATTGCTGTCACATTAGCACAAACTTTTTCTTGGCATGCCAAAAGAAAATGAAATCCTTTCTTTTAACCTCCATGCATGTAAACCTTCACAATGCATGTTTATACAATTAAAGGTGCATTTTGTGATTCCAGCACATTCTGTTTTATTCATTGTTCACTAGCTCTCTTTGAGAAAAGCTTATTCGCAACTTTTTAGTTGATCCAGACCTTGCGGTTTTGCGGTAAGAGCAAATACTTCTTTCCCACAGTCCCATAGGCCACTGTGCTGTCTGCTGTAATTTCTGTCCGTTTACGGACAGAAAATACACAATTGCGAATTTCTTAGCGATACGACCGAATTTGGACGTAAGATTAGGTACACATATGGATTACTAATGTCAAGGCCCAAGGGTTCAGATGATATAACAACCTCAACTTTTTAGGCAAGTCGGGGGGACGAGGCTGTGGATTACGAAATGCCCATTTAAGCAAAATATTGAAAAATTCTACTTATAAATGCAGCTTAATGAGTTTCTAGAATGCCTATTTTTATTTGGTAACTTTTGTCCGTTCAATTTGACAGAAATTTAGAAGGAATTTCTTGGTAAAATTTATTAAAAGTTTCAGAACCCAAGGAATCATCTCCAGTATATGTCTACATGCCTGGTCACATGTTAAAACATCAACTTTGTGGATTCAGTAATTTATTATTTACCAACAACTTTAAAGGGGCATTTTGTGATCCACAGCCTCGTCCCCCCGACTTACCTAAAAAATGTTGAGATTTTTATATCATCTGAACCGTTAGCTGTGTGCCAAATCTAAGAAATCTTAAGTGCAAATTTGGTCGCATCTGTAGGACAGAAATTACAGCACAGTAGCCTATGGGACCGTGGGAAAGGGGAAAGGAGCAATTGCTCATAACACAAAACCGCAAGATCGGGATCAGCTCAAATTTTGAGAATAAGCTTTTCTCAATGATATCTAGTGATCAATGAATAAAACAGAAGGTGCTGAAATCACGAAACGCACCTTTATTTTTTGCTATAGTAACCATTGTGTTTTCTGTCATACCAATAGGTTGGTAAGTGAAGTATTTTAATTAACTATAACTTTTTTCCCGACAGGTTTTTGTGTCGGAAAAACCCTGCAATATCCAGATTCGGTTCTTATACTCAAGTTCGTAGCCCCTTGCTTTGCCCGGGTTATGACGACATGTTCGAGCTACACTAGTTTCGGTACCGCAACGGTAGGGTTTTATCCCCCCCCCCCGGGTCTTCAACTTGTCGTTGCGGGCAATATCCTAATCCAGCGAGCACACAAAATGCCCATTTCAAGAGGCAACTATGCATGCAGACGTTAAATCACACATATGCCCCATTGAGCAATATTACAGGGATTAATGTTAACTAGGCACTTTGCGGTCGTTAGTATCAATGCGATTACTCACTTTTGAAGCCCAAATCAGCAATTTTATCTTTGGATCTTGGGGAAGGTTTAAGCAGCAAAAGTCATGCTGTTGACAAAATGGCCTATCTTGTTGACAGCACTGACCCAGGTCAGTGATCATTACCAAGGGTAAGGTGTGTTGGGCTGATTTCATGTTACGCTTGTTCGTGTTATCGATGAATCGTTGTCTTTGTATTTCAGTCGTTTCTAGGTAATTATAGCCTATCACACCCCCTGACAACATAGCTTCACACATTATCAAATGACACGAACAAACTAATACGATGTCTACAATCCGAACAAGACTCACAATCACCGCGGTATCGATCAATTATCAACATAGCACCAAAAAACCCTTTTGCAGCCCAAAACCGACCTAAATGACCTCCTGACCTCAATTGGGTAAGCGACAACAGGAGTCAGCGTTGATCAATGTGCATGTAGCGTGTGTTTCGAACTATTTCTTTCAATTTTTTGGCATGTTACACCAAAAATACAACGCAGTTACTACCACAGAAGCCACTTTGAAAGCATATTACTGCCACTCAGAACAATGATGCAACTGTAAGTATATGTAAAAGAGCATTTCCAAGTGCTCAGAAATTGGTCCATTGTTAAAAGTGGTCAACGTTGGCTTGGTACAGGGTATATGATCGACCACTAGATAGCGTTTGCCCCCTATCCCGACTTAACACATTTCCTACTGTGCCACTGCGTAAAAACATACCCTTTTGACAGCTTCTGAGGAGTCGCAAACACAGAATTACGACTTCAGACTCGCCAGTTCGTTAAAATCATGTTTTCACTTCAAATTAAAATTATTTCCAATCTTGTTTGCTCGATATTTCACAAATTGTTAGACTTTTTCTAAGACCATTATTTTGGTGCGGTGACCTGGAATCGCGAGATGTGCAGTGACGTTTGATCTATTTTGACCTTGCACATGACGAAGTGAAACGTCATATGGTACACAAGTTATGATGATGTAAGGTTAGGTCAAACGTTAAATTTGTTGCCGAAAACCTCACCGATGCATGTGGTCAAGGTTTACTTGGCTAAATACATGCGGTATATGCCCGAAATAGTGATTTTTCCATGGTGAATTGACCCTGTGAGGATTTTCTTCCAACTTGGACCGTCCAGGTCAGTTTAATTTTCATGCACGGCGGGATTCTGCGTTTTAGGATTTTTGGAAGCTGTATCAGTGAAAATATTATCGAAACTCGCTTTCATTGTGTGCTCATTTTGCCTATACACATGAAAGTTGTCATTGCTAAACGGTACCTTCTTCCTTTGGAGTCAAGTGGAAAAAAAAACACAGATGCTCTTTCGCGACAGTCTGAACAGCAGCAGAGGGGTGAGGACAATGGAAATAAACAAGCTTCATGGAAAAAATATTATGAATTTTACTTAATTACTTTTTAAATGACTTTTTAACACATTGTTAATATGTACTGAGCTGTCACTGTAAATTGTACATCATATGCAATTAGCCATGGGATGGGGTGGGGGGTGCCAGGTGGGCGGTTTCTGGGGTTGTGGGGGTAGGGTGGGGGAGGGGAAGGATGAAAAGCATCAAGAAAAGAAACCAAGGAAATTATTTATTATGATGATATAATCATGATATATAAAATGTAAAATATAGAGGTTTAATTTTGACACATTTTACTTAAAAAGTGCCGGGTTACATTACTTTATTTAACTAAATTTGGACTCAAAAAAAATGGTAAATCTTCGTGGGGGTAATCTTTTGCTCTTTCATTGGGAGTCTAGTCCGGCTAAAAAAATGAGCTAGGTATCACCGGAAGAGTAAGTTTATATCATGTGGTTTTTAGATCAGAATTTATGAGGAATAAGAAATTTTAGGTAAAAAGGCAGAATCCTGAAACGCATCCTCATATAGGGGGGTTATTCCGGGGGGGGGGGTCAAAAAAAATCATATATAGTGAAGACAATAAGATATCCTGACCGGTAATTATGTAAGACCTAAGAATTAAGCTTATGCAGGTATTTAAGTACAAGTACTGATTGTTAGTAAGGAACGAGGGTTAAATAAGTTGTATATAGGGGGTCACGAAATGACCCCCTATTAAGAATAAGTGAAAATTGCTTAAATTACACAAAAAACGCACCATTAGGAAAGAAGTAATTTGTTTCAATCAGAAAAGTAGTTTCAGGGATATTATAAGGTCTGGGGGAGGTCTGGTGAGGGGGCACAATGCAGTTTTTGGGGTGGCAAACCAGGGGGGTGCACTTTAATATGGACTATAATATGCACCCCGATGGTACGAAAAAATAGCTTTCAGTGTGGAAGGAAAGTTTTCTGTGGTTTTTCTAGATCAGAATTTATGAGGAATAAGAGTATGTTAGGTAAAAAAGCCCGAGTCCTGAAGGACCCAAAAATGGGGGTGGTATTGCGGGTGGGGGGGGGCAAAAAATACTATATGGTACATATGCAGACATGTACATGAAGAAAAGAAAATTTCTGACCGTCTAATGGCCATAAGAATAGCATATTCAGGTATTAAGATATGTACTTGATGTAGTAATTATACTAGGGTAAGTAGTTGTAGGGGGTCATTAAAACCCCACCCCGCCCCCAATATTAAGAAAATACTCTGAAAATCCTGATAAATAAAAACCTACCTCAGTTAGGAAGTAATTTATTCAATCTGAACAGTAGTTTCAGATGAAAGTATATTCATCTGTGGAGTCTGTGAGGTAAAATACAGTATTTTGGGGTGGCAACCCTTGGAGGGGGGCACGTGAATATAAATTTGTCTTATGTGCCTACCATGGTGGTACGAAAATAGCTTTCAGGGTGTGAGTTTTCATAGATAAAAGTTGAGTAAGTTTTTATGTTGATCTTGTGAGAGAAAAGGGGTCATTGGGTAGATGGAAGGCTGGGGGGGTATTGGGTGTCAGTTCCGTTTGATGCCAAAATGGGCTTCAAGGAGAGGCATTCGATATTTTATACGCTAAATTGTCATTTTCTATGTAAGAGCTTTGACCTAATTTGATAATATTGTTATCCCCTGTTTGTTCATGCAATACGAAAAAATACTATGGTTGGGTGCTGTATTACATGAGGCCAGCAGGGTACGAATGTGATTACGGCCACCCAACCATAGGTATTTTCCGTATGTGCCATGGAACAAACAGGGGGTAAGATTTATCATTCGTAGACATGAATACAAAGAACTAAACTTCCTAGGTCCATAGAAATTTCAGAAAAATATCATAGTTTACTTACCGCTTTTCCGTGCTTTCAATGTGCTACAATGCTCCATCCGAATCATGATATAAAATATTCCTACTTCAAGGTCAAGGCTGCAGTGCATGTAAATTCAGTGTCCACAGTATTAAAAGTTCCGTAAAATTCAATTAAGAATGCAGAAAAGTTCCAAAAGTATTGTGGGAATTGATTCTGAATGTTTTTCTTCTCAATTTCTCGCGTGAATGCAAAAACAAATCGACCCGAAAGTCGTCTGCTGTTGACAGTAAATTCGTTGACTCTGCCAGCCATTGTGAGAGTAGTGAAATTCCGTGGAAGTTCCACTTACTCAGGGAACAACAATCAAGGGGGAATTGACTGTGGCTGTCTGCCGATTTCCGTAATCAGATTTTCACGTTCATTAATCACCCTCCGTTTGGAGCTTCCGCGGTTGGGAATATTAGCAGAGCTTCGACAGCTAAGGGACATTACAACGGCCCATAATTGCAGTGGGCACACAGCAAACCAGGCCTATGCCATGTCCGATCAAGTGGCAGATGGCATACCAGATATCATATCAAATAGGTTTGCCGTATCGGTCCAATGGCACCGCTCTGTGGCAGTCACCAATTTGCTGAGTCAATGTCAGGGGCCTGCTTTCTCCGGAGAATCAGTACCCAGGGGACGTTATTACGTGCTCTACACAGGACACTTCAATGCACGCTGGTACTATACGTTGCATACCAATGGAAGTTCAAAGAGTTAGCTTTGGTTATAAAGCACTGAGTTAATACGAGATAAGCTTGAGTAATACGGAGACTATTACTAAAAGCAATTGCAAGTTGAGTAATACGAAATATCTCAAAAGGCTATCATCAATGAAATTGCAGTATTCATGTTTACTGAATGATAAAGCGCATTTGTATCGAATGTTGTATTGTAAAAGGGACCACTAAGCCCCTTTACCTCCTGAACCGACCCTATATATCTGTGCGAATGTAAAAATTAATAGTTTGATATCACCTAGATATGTAAATAATACTTTTGTAATAAACATTTTGAAAAAAATTACATTAAAACCAAACAGTAGTTAGTTGTGTTTTATAAGCGTGTGCATATCCCCACAGCTTATATTCACGGTCATATCATTACTACATCCGCATTTAATATTTAAAGGGACACAATGGCATGAAAAAAATGACATCATATAAATAAAATGAGTTAAAATAATAAAATACCACAATTTTTAAAAACAATTTGGATGTTACTTCTGTTAAAAACTGGAAAGAGTTCCAGGGGGAGGCGGCAGTTTGTGGCAATTACTGGAACAAGGATGCTTGACATACTTTCTTGTTCAGGAAATTGCCACAAACTGCCACCCATGGAAATCTACCTGTTTTTTTACTGTTTATACAGAAGATAAACATCAAAATTTTTTCAAACTCGTGGATGTGATTTCGTAAGGGTTCTTTTCATTATTCAATTTTTATGCCATTATGTCCCTTTAAATACAAAAATAAAACTAGATTGTAGGTTACTACAGGTTTGGTTGTCTGATATGTCATCATATGTATTTATATAGATTATTTCTAACTCACCCCCCCCCCCAACGAACGAGCTTTGTTAATCACATTGAAAGCAGTGGGGTGGGCAAAAACAACAAATAACTAGGCCAAATAGTCATTGTTTAGGTTAAATGGTTAAGTTTTGCAACCAAATTCCCCAAATTTGTAATGATAATTGAGGGTGTGACCATGCAGTATTGGCCGGTGGTGGTGGTGGTGCTGGGCGGGGGGGGGGGGGGCTTCATATCTTTGTGGAGATCAACTGCCTGTCCTGGAACCCCATTTTGACATCAGTCTGACACCCAATAACCCCCATTCACTTCAATCTACAACCAATTATGACAGAAGCACAATAATGGGTACCATACATTAGCAATTTTTTTTAATGTCACATATTTTACTAAATTACTGAATTCCCAAATTTACTGTGTTAATGTGTTTATATACCTGTATACATATACTGAAGATAATTTGAATGGGTTCTCAAACATTTTGACAATTTTTTCATAAACATTACTTTAAGGTTTCCGTCAATTTGACGGAAAAAATCTACCATAAAAAAAGACATTTATAAAAATGTTCTAAGCATATTTATAAAGGAATTCAAATTATTGTGATTACATATCATGTTATTACATATTGGTCCATGCTTTACATAATTTTTTTGGGGCGGCAAAAAGTCCTACAATTGGTTTCTGGAGGGCGACACAAACAGACAGTTGCTATTGTTACTGTCATCGTCATGTACGCCAAGTAACAATAGCAATATTTATTAGCCACTTGGAATAACTTCAATAAGTTTATCAGTTGCCTTTATGTTTTATGTATAAGGGACGTACAATCAATTGGGAGAATAAAAACTTAAAACAAAAAATAAGGAAATAATGTCATTTTTTTTGCTATGTTACCTCCGTCAGTATTGCAATAACATAGCATTTTTTCAAAATCTTGCGGGGAACAAAACAGCCAGTCCCGAGACGATCAACATCTATAATTTCCATCATGTGGTGGTCAGTCAGTACGGCAGTGCGAATGAATAAGAATGTTTACGTTTTTTATAATCTGGTGTACCAATATTCATTCGTCAGAAGATTACAGTAACAATAGCACCGAATGGTGCAGCTATGGGCCACGAAACCTAGCGTGTGTGTAGAAATTAAATGTAATTGTGCTGTTTGATTCACGATAGAGATCATGCATGGATTCACATACTGTATAGATTACGCTTGTGCACGATGGTGTCGCAGTGGGTACATGCATGCGACAGGGTTCGCGATAGCTTGTTTAGCATAGCTGTTTGCTACACATTTTCTGCCATTTTGCTCTGCAATTTTAAGATTGTGTAACAATTTTTCCCCATACGTTTGCACTATCAATAGGACTCAAAGCAAGAGCTGTTGCAAAAAATGCTAAACAAATCAAAATTCCAGCGCTGAGCGCTGCATGTTGCTATCCAATGTCGATCGACGTATTACGCCAACATTACTAATTATTTGAACGGGGAAGTTCTTAATCGTGACAGAATTGGATGAAGGCCCTGCTAAATTATTATCTTTGATGGCAATGGTGCTAATGTTATGATATATTGGTGCAACTTATAGCAGATACCAAAATATGGCAGTTTTCACCGTGGCAACATAGATAATTGGTTTAAAAGTTACACAAGGGCAAGGAGTGATATGGTACCATTCATTGCATGTATCCGTTCCTGACAGTCAATTAGCAGTATTGTTATGTTGTGTTCAGAATTGGTAATATTATTACATATGATTTTACCATGGTGGTAAAAACCTGCTGCTATTTGTTAGTAGTAAAGAACATCGTAGACCAATCTGCAATAATTTGTTCTAATTTTAACAAAAAAAATGTTACACATTTCTATATACTCAAATGGTATTCATCAAACTAATATCGTATCGTGGAAATAATTAAATGCGAACAAGTTATATTTTTTTCACCTTAAATGAAAGTAGGGGTTTGCCTATGGAAAAGTTTGTAAATATTAACATTAACACATTAATAGAAATTATTTCCCCCCCCTTGTGGTAGGGTTCTGGTCCCATTATTGTGCTTTCTGTCTTATGCCCCTTTTTTCATTAATATTCAACACATTAAAGCTTCAATGACCCGCTTCTTAGTAACATCTAGTAGGGCACTTATAAGTCGCATATTGAAGTCCCGCCATGGTTGTTGCAACCCCAAAATACTGCAATTTTACCACCTCACCGAACCTCCACAGATGAACTATACAATCTCTCAAACTACAGTTTAGAATTGAACAAATTACTTCTAATTGTGGTATTTTGTATAATTTTTTAAGCATTTTCAGGTAGTTCTTAATAAGGGGGTCAATTTAGTGACCCCCTACAACTTATTTTACCCTCGTTATAATTACTACATCAAGTACATATATTAAAGGAGACATGAGGAGATTTCCAAGAAGGAAGCGCCCCAATTTTGTTGAACCCCCAAGTTTTTTGCATATTTGGAATCTCCCAAGTATTAGATCATACCTGAAATGAGGTAAGCCGAATAAGCCATTGTATTAGTAAGAGTGATGATTTAGACTTTCTGTCGTGCACGACAGAATCAAAAACCGGTTTGTTCTATGGGGACGATTACGATGCAGGCAAGGTCAAAACAGGTTTGCTGTTTTCTTTGTATTGTTTGTCAATAAACCTTCGAAACGTTCCGGTAGGTGGTCTACAACGATTCCATTAAAATTGAAAAGAAATTCGTATCCTAAAAAAAATTCATTCTGTCACTAAATACCGGAATAAGCTTAATTCTTAGGTCATTACCCGGGCAGGATTATATTTTTGTCGTCATATGTACCATAATATAAGATTTTCTTAAATTTTTTTGACCCCCCCCCCCTGGAAATTACCCCCTATATTGAGGATGCGTTCAGGATTCGGCCTTTGTACCTAACATTCTATTCCTCATAAAATTCTGATCTAGAAAAAACACATGAGATAAACTTCCTTCAAGGTTGATACCTAGCTCATTTTTAGCCGCGGGACTAATCATGTGAATTTCCTTCGGCTTATATATCGACGAAGAAACGAAACGGGCTAAGTGCATCCATTGGATAGTTTTTAAAAGTTAAAACCAAAGTTAAAATCGGTTGTCCCTGCTAACGGGGTGGCCCCGGAACCGGCCGGATACACTCCACTCAGCAATACTGCGTGTGAGGATTTATTGGAGAAAAAAATAATGACTGGATGCCCTTCCTGACGTCACAATCCACAGTTTTTGCAGCGGTGGGGGCCTAGCTTTGGGGCAATTACCATGCCCACGCAGACAAAAGGCCGCATGTGCTGGATGGCCGCCATTAAGCTTCCAGAGCTGACGCCATTATGGCAGATCTTCTGTCATTCTACCAGGGTAACAGCTACCTCCTCATCAGAATTCCTTAGGAAACCCAATGGGGGGTTGCCCGGCTGCCGGTTTAGCCGCCGATGAAACTCGGCCCTGGCAGGTAGTACTGGTTAATAAAAAGATAACCAGTAGCCGGCCTCATAGGAAACTGAACCTGACTGTCGGGATTACCACAATATTAGTCGGGAAAGAGTACAAAATGTATGATAATGGAATAAAGAGTTGTAATCCAAGGGGTGCACTGAGCCTTGTTTCATTTCGTTTCGTAGAATATAATAAGCCATGTGTATCTCTTATAATTCCAGGACTGTACTCTAATCTTTTTCTTTTACAGCTTGGTTTGTATCCTTTCCAAGTTATTTGCTCAGATTGCCCAGGCTATTCCCCAATGTATAAAAATGTGCAAACAAGCAGTGGCACAACAAAATCAAATCGGAGAATCTTCAAACAAAGTATAACTCCTAAACGAATTGGAGTAGAGATTAAAATCATTGTAGCATTGATTTTCTCTGCTAAGAGCTTTCCCCCCCAACACGTTTGAAATTAGGCCCCAGTTCAGTCAGAACAATGTATAGCTATTCCAAAATACATCTGTTTTTGCATCAGGGTTGACAGTTTAAAAACAATATCCGAAGGTTGATTGTTGCATACATTGTAACACTCTCCTTTTATAAACGCAAGCTAAACAATTGGAATAAGCAAATAGCAAAGGCAAGCAAATTCCTGGGCAGTCACCAATCAGGCTTCGAATCCAAGGTGCACACTGCACAGGTTCTGTAGCTTTCTCTCGGGCATGTAACTTTTGGATCCGCACATGCACGTGTGCATTAAATTTAACTTTGGAATAAAACTATGCAATTAGCTTTATTTCGTAAAAGTAATTGAATGCTGAAATTATAAAATTTTGAGCCAACTGTCAATGAGTTATAGACGTACCAGAGTTGATATGAATAAAGGTAAGGCAGTAGCACCATTTGTTTACATTAGCCTGTGCATGTAAAAATTTTATGGGCATTGTAAATTTGAAGTTCATGCACTGGTGATGTAATTCTAAAATTGTAGCGAAGCCTGCAACAACTAATAAACCCTATTAGTTTCAGTGGCTTTTCAAAGGCTTGGATTTATGCCAGCTTAGATCCCCAATTGATCAGTCGGTGATCAAGCTCCTCTAATCGAAATCGATGACACTGTCATTGGTGGTGCGCATGTAGTATGAACAATTCCTGATAGCAATAAAAAAAAGAAAACACATGTGTGCCACGGAATCTCGTATGCAGACGGGTGTGGATGGGATGAGCCTGTACATCATGCCGATGTTTGAGAAAGAATATGAAAAAACACATAAAGAAACAAGTATAATAAACAAATTTAAAACACAAATATTTAAGAAAAATGCTAATCTTTCTGTTCTTTTGTTTCTCTGTCTCTTTTTTCTTCTTTCTTTCTCGCTCTTCTTTCTCTTCTGTACCTTTCTTTTCCTTTATTTGTTTCAATCTTTGTTTTATCCTTTTTTATTCTAAATTGCCAAATCGGCCATTGCAGTGCAGGCAGAAAGACACTGTCAATAATAAGCATGCAGTGCAGAAAGGTCTGTCATTGGGGAAAAGGCCCTTAAATAGCGTAAAATATGGCCGAAAATTTCCTCAACATACACCAAGGTTTTGTGTCATTTTAACGCGATTGGTTAGCGGGATATGGTAAGTTTGTCAGTGGTACCAGTGGCAATTTTTTTTCCCAAGTTTTGGCATTATTACATTTAAATCAATCGGGTTCTCCTTCTGTATTAATATTATTATTTATTATCGGCTTCGAAGGGTATATAGAACAATATTGGTAGCGAAAATCAGGCACCCGCCGAAAGGTGAGTGTTGGCGTCCTTACCTCATTCACGGTTTGAAAATTGGCAGGCAGACGACAAGAATCCGCTGAGACAGCCGGCAGCTGGCAGCTATTTCGAAAATTCAAGTAGTGTTCAACTTTGCGATATTCATTGAAAGTTTGTTAGTATATATTATTTAAAAAACTGCTTTATATGTAGTGTAAACATTATTCTACACAGAGAAGAGACTTGCACATGGCGATTCGAAGGTTTTCTATTCAAAATCCGGAGGGTTGGAAAGTGCTGATTTTCGTTGTCGGAAGACGATGGCCGGAAAAAAGTACTAGACGTGTAATGAATCGCCAGTTTATTTCTCGAAATGTGTGAATGTGAAATTGTCGAGACGAATGGTATTCGAATGGTTATTCCAATAGAGGTAAACATTATTCTACCATTAATGTTCATGATCTGCGCTTCAAAATGACAACCTAAGTGGTCATCACAACGTTTTTTGGTTGTCTTCCCTGTCGATGTGGTGTACGGTTGTTTAAATAAAATGGACATCGGGTGCTTTCCCTCGTGTGAAATTTCTGACAACCGGATGTTCACACGGAGCGACCGCAGCCGCCCGGTTAGGCGGACGTGAAGTTTGTGCATGACCGTGCTTGGCACCAAGTGATCACGAGCGATTGAACAAAATATGACGTCATCTGATAATAGCTATAGACATATATTTAGCGATCATTCACCAGATATTTAGGCTACAAACGGATTTTTAAAGCCGAAAGAAAATGTTTAAGTTGCATCATTGGCGTGAAACAGGTTGAACAAAAGTCAGATGAGTTTTTTATAGGCCTATAGGCTATTATAAATTATAAAAAATGGTGTGTGTGGGTGTATGCGTGTACATTAAGTATGGTTGTTGTGGGTGTGTGTGTGTGTGTGTGGGTGTGTGTGTAATAATAATAAATATAGGAGGCCTCTAAAAACGAGCACACTGTGTATTCTTTCCCCATCAAAATCTGAGACTGGGACTATTTATAGAGGGCCGGACTCCCTCCCGCCAAAAACTGTTCAGTACTATAAATTCGAGAGAACTCCGAAAAAGAAACACTACTTCACTACTTTTTCCCCCACCCCTCTTTAAGACCCTGCCTTAGGCTAGACCCAGCCCCTTTCACTGCGGTGGTATAGTCCTGTGTACTCTAGATTTGGCTACCGTTGGCTGCAGAAAAACCCTTGACAATATCTCAAACCGCCCTCTGTTTACCACCTTATTTTTCATTGATTTTGTGCGGTTGTATAAAATATAAAAATGTAGCTGTAGCTGATAAAGTTGACGTATATCGAAGGAAAAATTGGGCGACAATACGCCATTTTAATTCAACAGCTGGTGGTGGACAAGGCAAGAAGAAGATCTTGAGACTCATCCTCGGCCCCCTCGCATAAATAAAAAAAAATATGGCAGCGGGGAAAAATCATTGGGGGGCCGAGGGGAGTGATCAAGATTCATCTTATGGCGGGACAAGTATTCCACTTGCTTGCCGCAATGATCACATTTGCATTTACAGGTACGCTGGTCCTTGCGACCTATGGTGGCTCACCACATGAGCCATAAGCCGAACCCCAAGGCACAGGGCACCAGCGTAAGTTACAGCATACTGTGGTATTGTTACAGCCCAAGCCCATGCATGAAAGCCGTATGGAAAATTACCCCGAAAATACACTCTGTCGTTGATTTCCCAAGGCATTCATCGAAATTATAAAATGATCCTAGACATCCATGAACATCGTCAGCGCATTTAGTTTGTTGGATAGTTTAGCAATGCCAAAATCATAATAAAATATTTCCTTTTCCAAAAATGGAGCACGATAGCGTTGCCACGTGGTCCGCTTTGGGGTAGTTGCTACGGACAACGTGTTTGTGACTTTTTAACACAGTAGTAATGCACAACACTCCGAAGTTCTAAATGTGCATCAATTGCGGGATTTTGACCTCGGCGAGTCGAGACAGAAGAAAGGAAACATATTACTTGCTCAATGCTCCGACAACTCGTTCGTTTTGTGATTTGTTACTCAGCGAAAATGGCATTGTCGCCGATTTTCATTATTACACTGGACGAGCCAGAGGCTTGTAACTTTGGCAACATCGATACAATTTTGTGTGCCATGCAGGAGGTGAAAAATTATACGCGTTTGGCAACTCGCACTTCCCAAAATGCAATGGGTAGGAGGGAAGGTAGCAACACTTCTGTTTCCTGTTTTTACTGGCGGCAAGTTTTTGAATGGTAGGTAGAGGCGTGCTTTTCCAAATCTTTTCTTTCAAAAATCTTCCTATTCTAATCTGAGAGATGTGGTTGACATGTCATATTAAAGTGCAACGAGGGATTTCAATAAACAGGTTTTCCGAAAAAATTTGAAAAATTCTGATTTTGGCATGGTGTAAGCCTATATAAAAAAATATCATCATCTGTAAGGATTAAGCTGAGAACTGTTTCTTGGTACAAAAATTGAAGGTTCTAATTTTGTCTAGGAGCAACTACGGCAATTCAGCCTATGTTTTCATTGAAATATAATGCTACAAAAATCACCTTTTGTTCACTTTTAAGACATTCTGTACCAAATACAAGGTAAGTAAGAAATCCTTTGAGTGTCTAATCTAAATGAAATTACTGCATATGAAACCTGACATGGATGTCTCAAAATCTCTCGTTGCACCTTTAACGGGATAGTTAATATCTATCCAGAACACCAATTTTTTTTTTAAAAGTTGAAATTAATTTGAAATTTTGATTTATTCTATCTTGATTGAACAGTTTTGGTTCAAGTTCCCGGATGCAATACAATATTCTCTTAACCCTAACCCGGAGCAAGTGGTTTTGCCGAACATCGGTCCAAATGCAACGAGGTGCAATTATTTTTTTTTTACGGGCCCAGAGCAACGAGAAAAAAATTTTGCGTGTTTCTTTGCTCTCGGCGTTTCCCGGAACAGAAATAAGTAGCGTAAAGTAGCGTAAACGGCCCAGATGCAACGAAGAAGAACATCGCGTAATTTTCCCGGAAAGACGGCCCAGATGCAAACAAGGACACGCAGCATTTTCCCGGAAAGACGGCCCCAGATGCAACGAGGAACATGCGCCATTTTCCGAAACGACGTCCCAGATGCAACGAGACTCGCGTGCGAATGCAATGAGAACAGGGATCCTAAATAAATAATAAATAAAAAAATAATGGTCGCGACTGCACACTGATTGCCTGAAATCTGTTGTTAAGTTCGCCAGTCGTGAGTCGCGCTATTACGCTACGTCATTAGTCGTGAGTGGCGCTATTACGCTACGTAATGCTCCGGTTTTACGTCATGAATGCGTTATGCATAATTAAAAGTAGCTTTCGAAAATGTGGCGCTATCACCATCGATATCGAAATTGTCTATGGGCATTTGTAAAGTGTCCCCGCCTGATGAAAAAGCAATTGCGCTTCTGCGGGCAACACCGTTCCGAAATGCAGTGATGAAAAGCATCGCATCATTTCCCGGGATTGACGTTCCCAGGGTGCTGCAACAGGGAACATCGCGTCATTTTCCGGGAAGACGGCCCACCCCAGATGCAACGAGAGGAACATCGCCGTCATTTTCGTAAAGAAGGCCCAGATTGCAACGAGAAGCATCGCTTCATTTTCCGGTAAGACGCCCAGATGCAATGAGGTGGCATGAGAGGCATTTGCGCGGACAAAAAAAATAGTTGTGACGGCCGAAGAGCAAGAGAAACATTTCCGACCTGGTCGCGTTACAGTTTTCATTGCCACCGCATGCGTCTGGCCGTTGTTAGGGTTGAATATGTATCGTAATAGGGTCTTTTTAGCAGAGAACGACATTCACTGACACACCGTTATATGATCTTAGACTAGTAGACGGGATGGTGTGTTTGGTCAGCATGGTATTTCAATCATAATAATATTGAATGGATTGTTTCGTATGATACAAAAATATATGCACTCGCTCGAAAAAAATAAAAAAAAAAACAATTATTGTACTCGTCTCGACTCGTACAATATTTTTTAGCTGTGCAATATATTCTTGTATATACTCCAAGCCATTTCAATATTATATAAGTACTACAACAACAAAAATCCTAGGGTAGTTGTCCGACCAAATTTGATTTTTTTTTTTACACCCTTACAATTTTGGTATCACTGTAAAGAGCATTAAAAAAGAAAGCAAATGGGACAAAAATCAGCTCAATACAAGAGAAAATATGAGGGAGTTATGCCTATTTAGTAGCGGCAGTCGTGTTTTCTGTCTGATAAAACATTTCGTAGCCACGGCCCACTGTTACAATTAACTTCACACATAATATCTGAAGGTATCTGATGTGATAAGAAAAGTGAATGTAAGAATTCCATTTTCCATGAAGGGGTAATGTTGTATGGTGGAAATAAAATAATAATGAAAGAAAATATGATAGTTATTACACAATATCGTAGTCTGAGCAAATGAAAAAGAAATTCTTGTGAATAGTGATGCTGCACTGCTTCCCCAAACCAAGCCAAGGACTATGCCAGCAAGTAACTTGTGATGTTGAGTGGATCCCTCCATATAAATTAAAAGGGGAAAAAAATAAGGAACTTTAATTAATTATACATTTGAAGTACAACATATACACAAATGTCATGACGGGAGGATGGATAATAATATTACTACATAAAGAAGGGATCGCGATGCCAGTGATCCAGCTGCAAGATTTGCCCGTACGGCACCACAGACACATGCATATTGTTTTAAGAAAATCTCAGCCCGCATCTTCCCGCAATCACAGAGTGCAATGAAACTTGGCAAACTTATGTAGAAAAGCCATTTATCATATAAACTACTGTAAAATTACTGTAATGGGGTCTGTATGTGAAATTTCTTACCTTATTGACTAAAAAACCAAGAAAATACGACAAAATTTTGCGTCCAAATAAAAACTTCAACGTAACTTCAAATAGCTTATACATCAAAGCATGGGAAGCTTGTTGGAAAGGGCAGGTTTGTTCAACAAGGTCCATACCAAAATCGATAATGGTTGGGTTAGGGGTTACAGATTAGAGCCCACAATTCCATTCGCAACCGAAGCATCCTTGCGGAAGGAAAAGGGCGACTGTAACATCGTCTGCCAGAACAATTTGTCCGTACGTACACTGATTTCAAAGCATTAAAAGAAAAGCACTGGTGTCACCAGACTTCAAATATATTTTGAAAAAGATTAATATCTTTACTGGCAGAAAATTACATGACAGGGTATTTAGCGACTAAGCAAAGGGAGAAAACGGTAAGAACGTTTTTGAGGGCCATCATTCACACACAAACAGATACAGAAATGGAAATCGCCATTGTGGTGGGACGACCTACCTGGGCGACATTACTGACATTTGTAAATGTAACATTCAAGGCATTCAAAATTAACGTTAATATAGACAGGGGCATATAGATAGGAAATCTTTATTTGTAGACGGCCGCGGTTTGCTGCGGCAAGTGACTGCAGTCAGTGGCATGGCATGTGTAGCCGCGTTGCGGTGTACCAGCCCACTGGCACTGAGCACGTGACTACAGTCAGCGCTACGATGGGGTGCCCGAAGCGGCGAAGGGTCTTTCCAAGTGCTTGATTGACAGTTCCCTATTGTTGGGCTTACACAGGCCGCGGTGCTTTCTTTAACCGCTTGTCTCCCATAAATAATGAACGGTCCCTAATGCTTTAAATTGAATTTGTGAATTTATGACATGAGCGCAGAATCGGCCAGCCTTGGCCGAACTTAAAGTAAACTTACTGATTACTCATTGTTATACGGCCTGGTAGGCTATTGAGGTTTGCACTCTAAAACGGTTCCCGTTAGTTGGTTTCTCTCTGCGTGTTATAAAACTCACCACAAGGGGACTGATTTGTGTGACAATACACTAGAAAACGATCTTCGCAGAACAGCAGAAACTCTCGTAGTATCGCCATTCTTTCATATCACTTATCGTACGGCAATCCCGCTTCTTATTGCAGCACCACGATGCGTAGATGACATTCTGAAAAAGTTGAAAGCTTGAAAAAACTTATTCACCGCGCACAATTTTTGTCAGCTTTTGCTCACATCGTCCGCACACAAAATCTCTTTGCCAAGCTTGGGGTCACCCCCTTCATCTTTGTGCATCCCCATAATTCGACTTCGGGACGTGGCCGCGCCCCATAGTACAGGGAACCTTACGTCGTTTTTTGACATTGGTGGTCGGCACGACGAAAGTGCCAATAATGCATGAACAGCCGTTCGTAGCAATCAATCACTGATAAAGCGTTATCTTGCCGACGCAGTGCTGCGTCGGAAGTCAATACACTAAGAAAAATAAACCCTAATGGCCGCAGTATATCATGCACCACTTGACTTGTTAATTATCTGACCTGCAATTCTGTTCTTCGATTTGAAAATAAATATTAAGTTCTGTATATGTGGAGATATTCTTGTTCTGGATTCGTGCTACACGATTTGACTTATGTAAGTCGTTATACTAGAAATGAGGGTGAATTCGTAAATGTGAATGTGAAATGCAAAAGAATTGATAATGACTCCTCTGAAATTTTGCCCCGAAATTTCGTATGCTCGTTTGTACTAGCGCCCCCCCACCAACCGGAGTCCCATGGCTCCATGGCACAAAAACATGCAAAATCAGTTCCCTCAAAAGCCAGGTCTGGATAAGTAGGCCTACTTGGATATGCTGCCGGTGTCACACCACAATGAATTTGCTCTTACCTCTTCCCACATACGGGGGCCCCGCGGGGGAAACCGGTGTTAAAGTAGAATGGACATGGTCCGCCCAGGGTGAGGGGGCGGGGGAGGTTTAAAAAGGGGAAAATAGGTGCCGTCCCACATCCCGTCACATATTTTTAGGGCGTGCCCCCCCTCCACCGGGGTCCGGCTCCAATGACTGAAAGAATGGAATTAAAGCGGCGAAAATTTGGCGTGAAGAGTCAAACTGAATCATGTGCCCTATTGTTCACCATTGTAGGCGGATGGTGAGTCCGGAGGACTTATCTCCTGCCACACCGGGTCTACCGTACTCACTGACACTTCCCCGGGGCCCACTTGTCTTCCCAAGAATTGAGGCCTATCTTCAAATGCCTTCCATTTCCAAAACTTTCTTCAGGTCCCTCCATGTCCCCACTCAAAACAAATCATACAACCGCGCTTCATCAAAGACTCTTGCAGATCAATCTCGTAACCACCATCGATGATATCAACGGGGGGACATGTAGAACACCCATAGTCTTGATGCACCAACCACCTCACCCTAACCTAAAGCTACCTCAAACTCATCAGACAACTCAGTCACACAAAACTCTGGTCTTGCTCCTCCATCACAAACTCATCACCGCTGTAACCATTGCCTCTGGTATACTCTTCTTCCTCATCGCCCACTCCATCACTTTCCATTCCAAGGTCTCAATTCCCTCTCCATAACTACAAAAAAAATTACACTGCCAAAAAACCATATAGGTGCGTTAAATTTAACACTCCTGCATGCAATCATAGAGAACCGCGCCCCAACTGGTGTTAGATCTACACTATTTTGGTGTTAAAACCACCCATGTTAGTGTTATCTTAACACAAACTTGGGGGTACAATGTATGGTGAGTATTGTGACGTTGCCTGGTGTAATTTACACCCCATATCAGTTGTAAAATTGTGACCAGGCAATATCACGACGGCTTTCACAATCGGAACATTTAAACCCCTGTGTAACGTTGAAATCCAAGCTGGGGGCCATGAACGGAGTGTGGCAAGTGCGTCATCATTTTGTTTTGATTATAAAGCATATAAGTACTTGTATACCAAATTTCACCATTTTTATCAGATTTGCACACTCACATAAGATCAGTGCACTACAGTCCCTCACTATATAACTTTTTTCATGAAATGTGTTTCCCTACATTTTACGATAATTTTGGCGTGGACCTTCTCTATTTAACATTTTGCGAATTAAGTGTCGAAAGATCTCCCCAGTCAGCCAGGTCTTCAGTAGTGCAGAGGGATTGAGCGTACGGGGGGGGGGGGGGGGGGGGGCGATTCTCATTTTTAACAGTGTAGGCGAGACACTACAAAAAATTACAATTACAAAACATACACAAAATTAAGTGAGTAAAGTTTAAAAGATTAAGATCTAACTTTGAGAAATTTTACCCAACTTTGTTTGGCAAATGCATTTTGTCTTTGAGTTAAAAATAATTCTTCGACAGCGGTGGGATGATTGTTTAATTGCCCTCAACACATTGCCATATTTCACGCACTGAAAAAACACTTAAATTAGAGCACCTAAACCAACTTCAAACAACAGCTCGCTATTCATGTGGACTATCACAACAATCATTTACCTCTCCGAACTTCAGCAATTACGTTACCACAAACAGACAAATCCACAGTATAATACCAGGACAAGCCGAAAAAACTTCATGGATAATTTAATGAAACTCTTTTACATTTGTTGAACACATTTTTAAACAAATGTTGAGTAAATGGTTAAGAATGTGTGAATTTGTATTGTGCAACTGTTGACAAGACCGAACCTCATCTGATTAATGCCCTTTTACCAACGATTGGCTTTCAAGGTATTAGGCCCAGGAGTTACACTAGGGTGGTCTGAAGGCATCTTTGAAGCCTATTCCAAGAAAATCCAAAAGTCTGAGAGTAAGAGTGGTACTGGGGAAACTGCTCATGATTATTTGTTATGACCTTTTTTCTGCCATTGGGTTAGTGTTTATTTAATAAATATTGAAAGCAAGTCAGTTTTTGCTATCCAATCACCTTCGACGGCGCTCAGTCTTCTCAAAATCAGATGAGAAGGGTGTGTGAGCGTTTTTAACTGCGATAATCTCTAATGGCAGATCCAGTAGGTTGAAATTCTGTGCTGGTAACTTAAATTACTGATGATTCCACTTAATGTTTCATGATTTATGAGAGAAGCAAAAATGAGTTTTATGTAACAGTTGTGCGGGCAAAACTTGGAATAAAACAGGTTTGTTGTTGGAACGAACGAGTGAGTTATTTGCGACGCAGCAAGCTCAGCTATCTCCCCCCACTTCCCCCCCCCCCCAAAGGCTTTGTGAAGCAAACTTTTGTATTGTTGATATATATACGGGTCCCAACACTGACCTCTACACATGGATAGCGGGTCTGACTCGCCGCTTTGAAGACAACAGGAAGTGCTTTGTGTCATTCGCGGATATCGCGGGGAAACAATTGCCATGACACCTGCTGGTGCACCAATTCCACATCAGTGTTCTGGTGTTATACAAAATTCTTTAACTTTGACCTAAATTGAAAGCATATTGCGCAGGGCAAACTGCAACTTCCTGTGGTTTCAATCAGCGGGACTATTTAAAGGTGCGCCCAGGCCCGATATACATGTAATACGTATAGCCCTTTTCTTTTCATCGATCTCAATTGTGTTATTTTGTTCAAATGTCCATTATAGTTACGAAAGCGCTCAGAGGACCGCTTCTGATACCTATGAATATCATCACACCCGTATTTTTTTCCGAAGTGGTTCTCTGGACACTTCGGGAAAAAATAACGGTGGATAAATATTCGTAGTTAAACAATAAAGGACAATTGCACAAAGGAAAATTTTAGAAACACCTCGGCCGGCCTCAGGTGGTACAAATGAAAGAAAAATAAACAATAGTGAAAAGAAACTCAATATAAAAGCTAAATGTGAACAAGGATTGCCATCTACTTGTTAGCTTATCTGTCGTACGATATCTCAAGCCAAAGTCGCAGTGATATAGTAGGCAAATTTTTCTTCACTATTTTAAAGAAATCGTATCCTCAAAAAAATCTCCTACTGTCCAATTTAAATACATGAATAAGCTTAATTATTAGGTCATTACACGGTCAGGATATTTACTTTGTCTTCATAGTACCATAATATAGATTTTTCGTAATTTTTTGACCCCCCCTGGAAATTACCCTATATTGAGGATGCGTTCAGGAATTCGTCTTCTTTTTACCTAACATTCTTATCCTCATAAAATTCTGAGCTAGAAAAAACACATGAGCTAAACTTCCTTCCAGGTGATACCTAGCTCATTTTTAGCCCGGGACTAATCATTGTGAATTTTCGGCTTTATTATATTCGACGAAATGAAACGACACGGGCTAAGGCAATCCATTGGATTAGTTAAAAGTGACTAAACCAAACGTTAACATCCGGTTTTGTCCCTGCTAACGGGGGTGGGCGGATACACCTCACACTCAGCATACTGCTGTGTGAGGATTATGGAGCAAAAGATAATTGACTGGATGCCCTTCCTGAGTCAATCCACAGTTTTCATCGGTGGTGGGCCTAGCCTTGGGCAACCATGCGCCACCAACAAGCAGCATGTGGCTGATGGCCGCATTAGCTATCCAAGAGTGACGCCCTTATAGGCAGATCTTCTTTTTCATTTTACCAGGGTAAACCAGCTACCCTCCCCATCAGAATTCCTTAGAAACCCAAGGGGGTGCCGGGTGCCGGTTTAGCCGCTGATAAACTCGGCCTGGGGACAGGTGTTAATGGTTAATAAAAATATACCAGTAGAAGGCCCTCATAGGAAAACCTGACCTGAACTGTCGGGAGTTACACAATTTATTTCCGGCGGTTCAGAGTACAAACTGTATGGATTCAATGGAATAGAGCGTGTGATTCAATGGGTGCACTGATCCTGTTTCATTTCGTTTCGTCGAATATAATAAGCCATTTATTCTCATTATCATGCCGGTACTGTAATATAATCTTTGTTTCTTTTAAAGCTTGTTTCGTTCATTTCCAAGTTATTTGCTTCAGAATTGCCCGGCTTTACCCCATGTTCATAAAAATGCAAACAAGCAGTGGCACACAAAATTCAAAAATCGGAATCTTCAAACAACTCCTAAACGAAATGGAGTAGAGATAAATCAATGTAGCAGTGATTTTCCTCTGCTAAGAGCTGTAACACCTTTATGAACATTATTGGCCCAGTTCAGTCAGACACAATGTATATGCTATTACAAACATACATCTGTTTGTGCATTAGGTTGCATTAAAAACATAATCCCAGGGGATTGTTGATACATTGTAACACTCTCTTTTTATAAAAATGCAGCTAACAATTGATAGCAAGGCCAAGCAAAGTCCTGGGCAGTCAACCAAATCAGGGTTCGAAGTACCCAGGTTCACACATGCAAGGTGCATGTAGCTTTCTCTCTGCTGGCATATAACTTTTGTATCCTGCGCACGGGGATGTAAATTAAAACTTGTGAATAAACTATGCAAGTTTAGTTATTTCGTAAAAGTCATTGAATGCTGACAATTATAAAATTTGAGCCAACGTCAATAGTCTAGAATGTATCAGAGTATGATATGAATAAAGGTCAAGCAGTAGCACAATGTTTTGCACATTAGCCTGTGCATGTTAACTTTTACATTGTGCGGGTAAATTTTTGAAGTTACATGCATGGTGCATGTAATTCTAAAATTGTATTCGAAGCCTGCAACCATTCAAAACCTATATTTGCAGCTTGGCTTTCAAAGGGACTTGGATTATGCCAGCTTAGATCCCCAAATTGATCAGTCGGTGATCACGATCCTCTAATCGTAAACGATGACACTGTATTGGTTCGCGCATTGTAGTATGACAATCATGATAGCGCAAACTAAAAAAAAAAGAAAAACCAATGGGTGCACGGAATCTCGTATGCAGACGGGTGTAGATGGGATGAGCCTGTGACATCCTGCCGAGTTTGAGAAAAGAATGAAAAACACATAAGAAACAAGTAAATAAACAAATTAAAAAACAAAATATTAAGAAAAATGCTATCTTCTTCTTGTTCTTCTTTCTCTTTTTTCTTTCTTTCTCGTTTTCTTCTCTTTCGACGTTTTCTTCCTTTATTTTTCAATCTTTGTTTTATCTGTTATTCTAAAGTTGCCAATCGGGCAGTGCAGTGCAGTGCAGAAATAGACCACATGTCAATAATCAGCATTGAGTGCAGAAAGGCTCATGTCATTGGGGAAAGGCCTAAATGCGCTTAAAATGATGGCCGAAATTCTCAACATACAACAAGGTTGGGGACTTCATTTTTCACGCGAGGTTTAAGGGATATTTTAAGTTGCAGGGTTACCAGTGGCAATTTCAGTGGCATATTAACTTAAATCATTTCGTTCTCCTTCTGTATTTATTATTTTTATCAGGCTTTCGAGTGGTACAGAGAAAATCTTTGTTAGCGGAAATCAGGCACCCGCGAGTGTGGAGTCCTTACCTCATCACGGTGAAATGCAGCAGAGGACAAGAATCCGTTAAGACAGCCGGCAAGCTATCGAAAATTCAAGTAGTGTTCAAACTTGCGATATTTCATGAAGTTGTTAGTATTATCATAAAAACGGGCTTATTGTAGTGGAAACATTATTCGACACAGAGAGACTTGCCAAATGGTCGATCCGAAGGTTTACTATTCAAAAGGGAGGGTTGAAGGACTGATCTGTGTCGATAACGTGGCCGAAAAAGTACTAGACTTGTATTGAATCGCCAGTATTCTCGAAAATGTTGAAATACGTCCGAGACGAATGGGATTCGAATGGTATTCCAATAGAGGTAACATGATTCTACCATTATATGTTCAGATCTGCTTCAAAAGCAATCTACTGGTCATCACAACGTTTTTTGGTGTCTCCATGTCGATGTGCTGTAGGTTGTTTAAATAAAATGGACATCGGGGCTTTACCTCGTGTGAAATTTCTGGCAACCGGATGTTCA
>JAMKCH010007773.1:0-119871 GCA_023653785.1 Ophioderma brevispina | reverse complement strand
AGAGGTGAGGTGACAAATAAGTGGGGTCAGGTGACAAATTACAAGTGGGGTCAGGTGACAAATAGCAAGTGGGGTCAGGTGACAAATAGCAATTGGGATCAGGTGACAAATCACAAGTGGGGTCAGGTGACAAATGACAAGTGGGGTCAGGTTACAAATGACAAGTGGTGTCAAGTGACAAATGACAAGTTCCACAAGGTGAAAAATGACAACTAGAGGTGAGGTGACAAATAATTGGATGTCAGGTGACAAATGACAAGTGGGTTCAGGTGACAAATAGCAAGTGGGTTCAGGTGACAATGACAAATGGAGTCAGGTGACAAATGACAAGTGGGGTCAGGTGACAAATCACAAGTGGGGTCAGGTGACATATAATAAGTGGGGTCAGGGGACAATTAGCAAGTGGTGGTGAGGTGACAAATGACAAGTGGGGTCAGGTGACATAGCAAGTGGGGACAGGTGACAAATTACATCTGTGTTAGGTTACAAATGACAAGTGGGGTCAGGGGACAAATAATAAGTGGGGTCAGGGGACAATTAGCAAGTGGTGGTGAGGTCACAAATAAGTGGGGTCAGGTGACAGCAAGTGGGGCCAGGTGACAAACATCAAGTGGAGTCAGGTGACATATAGCCAGTGGGGTCAGGTGACAAATGACAAGTGGGTAAGGCGATAAATTACATCTGTCAGGTTACAAATGAGAAGTGGGGTCAGGGGCAAATAACAAGTGGGATCAGGTGAAAAATTACAATTGGCGTCATTTGACAAAAGACAAGTGGTTCAGGTGACAAATGACAAGTGGGTCAGTTGACAATTAGCATGTGGTGGTCAGGTGACAAATGACAAGTGGGGTCAGGTGACAAATAGCAAGTGGGGTCAGGTGACAAATATCAAGTGGAGTCAGGTGACAAATGACAAGTAGGATGGTGGTCAGGTGACATATAGCAAGTGGGGTCATTTGACAAATGACAAGTGTGGTCAGGTGACAAATGAGAAGTGGGACCAGGGGACAAATGACAAAGAGGGGGTCAAGTGAGAAATAACAAGTGGAGTCAGGTGACAAAATTCAAGTGGGGACAGGTGACAAATAAGAAGTGGTGGTCAGGTGACAAATGACAAGTGGGGTCAGGTGAAAAATATCAAATGGGGTCATTTGACAAATGACAAGTGTCATCAGGTGACAAATATCAAGTGGAGTCAGGTGGCAAATGACAAGCGGGGTCAGGCGACAAATATCAAGTTCGACCAGGTTCGACCAGGTGACAAACCGGGGGTGAGGTGACAAATAAGTGGTCAGGGCTGAGGTGACAAATGACAAGTCGGGTTAGGTGACAAATGATGAGTTGGGTCAGGTGACAAATAGCAAGTGGTGGTCAGGTGACAAACATCAAGTGGAGTCAGGTGACATACATCAAGTGGGGTCAGGTGACATATAGCAAGTGGGTTCAGGTGACAAATTACAAGTGGGTTCAGGTGGCAAATAACAATTGGCGTCATTTGAAAAAAGACAATTGTGTCAGGTGCAAATAACAAGTGGGGTCAGGTGAATAGGCAAAGTGGGTAAAGGTGGACAATAGCAAGTGGGGTCCGGTTTACAAATATCAGTGGGTCAAATTAGAAGTAGGGTCAGGTGACAACACATCAATGGGGTCAGGTGGCAAATAACAAGTGGGGTCAGGTGACAAATGACAAGTGGGGTCAGGTGGAAAAGATCAAATGGGGGGTCTTTTGACAAATGACAAGTGTGGTCAGGCGACAAATGAGAAGTGGGAACAGGGGACAAAGGCCCACGTGGGGGTTCTTTGGACAAATGACAATGGGGTATGGTGACAAATGACGTGGGGGTCTTTCGACAAATGACAAGTGGGTGAGGTGACAAAATTCAAGTGGCGTCAGGTGACAAATTACAATTACAAATGTTATCTGTCAGGTCAGGTGACAAATAACAATTGGCGTAATTTGCCAAATGACAAGTGGTTAGGTGACAAATGACAAGTTGGATCAGGTGACAATTAGCAATTGGGGTCAGGTGACAAATCACAAGTGGGGTCAGTGACAAATAGCAAGTGGTGGTCAGGTTGTCAACTCACAAGTGAGAAGTCAGGGGTGACATTACATCAAGTGGGGGTCAGGTGACATATAGCAGTGGGGTCAGGTGACAAATGACAGGTGCGGTCAGGTGACAATTACAATAACAAATTGTATTTGTCAGGTGACATTTGACAAAAGACAAGTGGGTTCAGGTGACAAATGGACAAGTGGATTCATGTGACAATTAGCAAGTGGGGTAAGGTTTACAACATCAAGGGGGCAAATTAGAAGTAGGATCAGGTGAAAAAATCAATGGGGTCAGGTGACAAATGACAAGTGGGGTCAGGTGACAAATGACAAGTGGGTAGGTGACAATATGCAAGGCCGGTCAGGTGACAAATGGACAAGTGGGGTCAGTGACAAATATCAAATGGGGTATTGAAATGACAAGTGGGTCACGTGACAAAATGACAAGTGGGGTCAGGTGACAAATAACAAGGTTGGTCAGGTCACAAATAGCAAGTGCGGTCAGGTGACAAATGAACAAGTGGGGTTCAGGTGACAAATATCAAAAACGTGGGTCTTTTGAAAAATGACAATTGTGGTCAGGTGCCAAATGAGAAGTGGGACCAGGGGACAAATGACCAAGTGGGGTCAAGTGAGAAAGGACAAGTAGGGTCAGGGGACAAAAGTCAAGTGGGGTGGTCATTGACAAATAACAAGTGGGGTCGGGGCAAATGACAAGTGGGGGGTCCTTTGACAATGAAAAGTTGTGGTCAGTGACAAGCAGTGGGATCCCTGGTGACCAATAGAAAGTGCGGTCAGGTCCGACAAATGACAAGGGGGTCAGGTGACAAATATCAATGTCATTTGCACAAATGACAAGAGTGGTCATGGAACAAATATCAAGTGGTCCACCGGTGACACATGACACTCCCGGGCTCAGTGAAACAACTGTCCATGATGGTCATTTTATAAATTACAAGTTGGGGGCTCAGTGACAATGACAAATTGCGGGTTATTTACAATGACAAGTGTTGTTCAGGTGACAAATGACGATTTGGGTCAGGTGACAAATAATAAGTGGGGTCAGATGACATATGACAGTGGGTCCGCGTGACATAGCAAGTGGTGTTGCAGCCTTGACAATTGAAAGTAGGTCAGGTGACACATGACAAGTGGGCTCAGGTGAAAAATATCCAGTTGTGGTCATTTGACAAATGACAAGTGGGTCGTGACATAAAAGTGGGAGCTGGAGGTGAAAAATGACAGTGAGTCAGGTGACACATTACAAATGGGGGTCATTTGGCAATGACAAGTGGGTCGGTGCACCAATCTCCAGTGGATTCAGGTGCATCTGACAGTGGGCCCTCAATTGGGGTCAGTGCCAAATATCAAATGCGGGGTCAGGTGACATATGACAAGTGGGGTCAGGTGAAAATGACAATTGGGGTTCTGGTGACAAATGACAAGTGGGGTTAGGTGACAAATAGCAAGTGGTCAGGTGACAAAGGACGGGTGGATCAGGTGACAAATAGCAAGTGGGGTTCAGGTGACAAATGACAAGTGGTTGTCAGGTGACATGACAAGTGGGTCAAGGTGACAAATGATAAGTGGGGGCAGGTGACAAATGAAAAGTGGTTCAGGTGATAAATGACAAGTGGTGTCAGGTGACAAATGACAAGTGGGGTCAGGTGACAATGTGCGAAATGACAAGTGGGTCAGATGATAAATGACAAGTGGATGTCAGGTGACCAAATAACAAGTGGGGTTCAGGTGACAGATGAACAGCGGGTCAGGTGACAAATAGCAAGTGGTGGTTAGTGACACATGACAAGTGGGGGCAGTTCAAACTAGCAAGTGGTATTATGACATCTACAAACTACAGCTTGCATCTTTTATGTGCCGATATCTCATGATCTCCTCCATAATGACCTATATCTGATGACTCTGTAACATTGACACACATTCCATCAACTTATAATACTAGACATGCCCAAGACTTTTTCATCAAGAAAACGAACAATGTTTTTGCCAGAAACACCCCAAGTTCTCAAGCCCCTCTATTTTGGAAAACCTACCTGATCACCTAAATAATTCCCCTTCCTTTGCGTCATTTAAAACTAACTTAAAAAATAAACTCATCAGTTTCTACAACAATGACCTCTCTCCATAACTCTGTTACCAATTTCTGCTTTCAACTTTTGATTTTCACTTGAAAAATTCCAGTCGGTTTATACGTTTATCCTTTCCCCGTCCTGTCTTGTTTTCTGTCAGTAGGGTTCGTCGTACGTCTACGTCGTCTTGTCCTGTTTTGTTGTTGTTCCTTCTTTGTTTACGTGTAGGACATGTGGAAAATGTATTTTTGTGAAATTTCATATACAATCTTGCAACAGGTTTTTCTAAATCAAAATTGGATGAGGATTCCAAAAATCATGGGTGTCATTTTTTTTAAATGTGTTCTTGGATGAATTGGGGCAAGGTTACACTGATAACAGGGGGTAAAATATAAAAGGGGGCAAAAGTGGGTTAAAGTATACCATATGTTCGTGACCTTTCAAGGATTACAGAAAGGTATAGTTTGCCCTACCTGAGTGTTAAGTACAAAGAGTTACAAGGTAAAAAACATGTTCGAAGGTCACACTGGGGGTAAATTTTCAGATTCATCGGTTTGTTCTAAAACGGTGCCAAATTGTTCGTCTTACTGCTACAGAAGCCGAAAGAGAAAGGTTGCGTTGTCAATGACGTTTTGATAATAATTAAGAGGGCAATATGGCCGTGGTCACAGGGGTCTATGGGAGACCACCAATCATATCTCTAAAAGTCTCACTTTGAAAGGTGAAACACAGAATCTATATACATTTTCTTATTTAGTATGACCCAATGAACGATTTAAAACCAGTTTCAACAAATCGGGCAAGGGTTAGTATATAAATATGACCGTGAAAAGTTCTTGAGCCTATTGTACTAAAACAATAGGTCGTAGATATGGCAAACTATACCTTTTTAGAAACCTTATGAGCAGCCGAACAGACTGGTATAAATTTTTTAAACAATTTAAAACTTTTATTGTTTACCCCTGTACAAATTTTGCCCCCTTATAAAACCCCCAAGAACACATTTTAAAAAATGACACCCATGATTTTCAGATTCTCCATGAAATTCTGTATCGGAAAAATATTGGTGTCAAAATTGTATATGAAAAAAACTACCAAAACACCATTACATTCCCCATGTTACGAGTGAGGCCAGTCTAGATTTGGTCTGTTTTAAATCCAGGACCATTTTCCCACACTATCTGCTCATACATATACAATTTCTATTATTAAAATTTCCCTTTATAAACTATATTTATTGTATTTTGTATTATCGATTTTACCAATTAGAGTTCCTGGGATATGTATGTTCGTCCATCTTATTCAATAGTTATTACTGTAACATTTTGTTTCAAGGGCACTGAAATCCCACGCTATGCATTTAGCAGTGTCCTCATCTCAATCAACATTATTGTTTGCTTATCATCGCATAATTATATTCTATATTTCATATTGTTTTGTTTATCATGCATAATTATATTCTATGAAATAATTTGATTGATTGATTTATCAAGTGGGGTCAGGTGACAAATAGCAAGCGGGGTCAGGTGACAAATGACTAGACGGGTCTGGTGACATATCAAGTGGGGGGTCATTTGACAAATGACAAGTGAGGTCAGGTGACAAATGACAACTGGGGATGAGGTGACAAAATAATGGTCAGGTGACAAGTGGGGGGTCATTTGACAAATGACAAGTGAGGTTCAGGCGACAAATGACAACTGGGGTTCAGGGGACAAATCACAAGTGGGGTCAGGTGACAAATAGCAAGTGGGGTCAGGTGACAAATAGCAAGTGGGGTCAGGTGACAAATGAAGGGTGGGATCAGGTGACAAATAGCAAGTGGGGTCAGGTGACAAATGAAGGGTGGGATCAGGTGACAACTAGCAAGTGGGGTCAGGTGACAAATAGTAAGTGGGGTCAGGTGACATGACAAGTGGGGTCCAGGTGGGTTTTTGTCAAATGACCCCACTTGTGCATTTTCACCTGAACCCCACTTGTCATTTGTTCACCTGACCCCACTTGCTTTTTAGTCACCCGACTTCACTTGGCCAATTCACCTGACCCCACTTGTCCTTTGTCACCTCCCCCACTTGGCTATTTGTCACCTGATCTAAACTTTTTGTCACCTGACCCCACTTGTTACCTGACCCCACTTTTCATTTGTCCCTGACCCCTACGTTGATATTTAATCACTTGACGTCCCACTTGTCATTTGTCCTCTCACCCACTTGCTGTCACTTGAAACCCACTTGTCATTTGTCACTTGACCCCCATTTGTCATCTTACATTACTCCAATTGTCCTTTTGTGACAACCCACTTGTCATTTGTCACCTGCCACCAGATTGTCATTTGTCATCTGACATTAGTCACCTGACCCAACTTGTCATTTCTCACCTGACCCCACTTTTCCTTTCATTCACCCTATTTGCTATTTGTCACCTGAACCCCAGTTGCTATTGTCCCGTGACCCCCACTTGTCGTCGCTTGTCCCCTGACCCACTTGTTATTTGTCTCCTGATCCCACTTGTCATTTTCACCGGACCACTTTTCATTTAACCTAACACATATGTCATTTTGTCAAGCTACCCCACTTGCTATTTGTTACCTGACCCCCCTTGTCATTTTTACACCATGTCCAACTTGTCATTTTTACTGCCCCACGTGTTATTTCTAACGCCTGATCCCACGATTTTGGGTGTACTCAGTATATTAGGGCCCTGGCTTTGTTTGGTATTTTGATTCTACTCCGTGGATTATGTTTCCCTGGCTTTGTTGAGTATGTTGAGGTCTACTCAGTAGATATAGGGGGCGCCTGATTTGCTGAGTACTTTTGGGGTCTTACTCAGATTATGGTACTGTGCATTGCTGAGATTACCGTGACTTAGCTGAGTAGTTTTGGGATCTACTCAGTAGATTAGGGGCCCTGACTTTGCTGAGTAGTTTGTGTCTACTCATCATGGGTCCCTGGTCTTTGATGAGCAGCTTTCTGGTCTACTCAGTGGATTAGGGGCCCTAGCTTTGCTGAGTAGTTTTGGGTGTTCTACTCGATAGGGGCTTGGATTTTGCTGAGTATTTGGGTTTACTCGTAGATTAGGAGTCGTGGCTTTGCTAGGAGATTTGGGGTCTACTCAGTAATTAGGGGGCCGCTGCTTTGCCGGTGTTTGGTGTACTCTGCAGTAGATTAGGGGCCCTGGCTTTGTCTGATGTTTGGTGTATACTCAGTAGAGTTAGGGCCCTGGCTTTGCTGATAGTTGTTGGTTTCTAATCAATAGATTTGGGGCCTGGCTTTTCTGAGTAGTTTTAGGAAATTTTAGTGGGGTCAGGTGACAAATGCAAGTGGGGTCAGGTGACAAATATCAAGTGGCGTTCAGGTTTCATCTTACAAGTGGGTTCATGTGACAAAATAGCCGGGGTCAGGTGAACAAATGAAGACGGTTTCTGGGGACATATCAAGTGGGGTCATTGGACAAATGACAAGTGAGGTCAGGTGACAAATGAATGAACTGGGGATGAGGTGACAAATAAGTGGTCAGGTGACAAGTGGGGGTCATTTTACAATTGACAAGTGAGGTTCAGGCGAACAAATGACAACTGGGGTTCAGGGGACAAATCACAAGTGGGGTCCAGGTGGAACAAATAGGAAGTGGTGTTCAGGTGACATACAGTGGGGATGAGGTGACAATAAGTGGTCAAGTAACCAAATGACTGTGAGGTTTCAGGCGACACATGACAATTGGGGGTCATGTGACCATGCAAGTGGGGTCAGTGACAATGACAAGTGTTGTCAGGTGACAAATGAGGGTGGGATCGGTGCCAAATGACAAGTGGGGGAAGGTGACAAATACACGTGGGGTCAGGTGACAAATAGTAAGTGGGGTCAGGTGACAAATATCAAGTGGGGTCAGGTGGACAAATAGCAAGTGGGGTCAGGTGACAAATATCAAGTGGGGTCAGTGACAATATCAATTGTGGTCAGTGACAAATACAAAGTGGGCCAGGTGACCAATATAAGCGGGGGTCAGGTTGACCAATGACTAGAACGGGTCTGGTGACATATATCAAGTGGGGTCATTGGACAAATGACAAGTGAGGGTTCGGTCGTGACAAATGACAACTGGGTTCATGGGACAAATCCACATTGGGGGTCAGTGAAAATAGGAAGTGGTGTTCAGCTGACAAATGACAAGTGGGATGAGGTGACATACTTGGGTCAGGTGACAAATGACAGTGAGGTTTTCAGACAACCAAATACAAGTAGGGTCAGTGACAATGGTGTCAGGTGACAAATACCCATCGTGGCAGGTACAATGAAGTATACCATCAGGGTGACAAATTACAAGTGGTGTCAGGTTAGAAATGACTGGGGGTTCAGGTTGACAAAATTACAAGTTTCGATCGGTACAAATGATACGTGGCTAGGTGACAAAAATGACAATGAGGGTTCGGGAAAAATGAAAAGTGGTGGTCAGAATGACAAAATATCAATTGGGGACAGGGTTCAAATACAATGTGGTCATGTGACATGCAAGTGGGACAACCAGAGGTCATTTTTCTCCTGACCCCATGTCCCCCTCTCCCCTCGTCACCTGCCACCAGATGTCATTTGTCACCCGACAGTAATGTTGTCACCTACTCGAACTTGTCATTTTCTTCTTCTCACCTACCGCCACTGAATTTGTCCCCTCTGACCCCACTCATTGTCCCGTCACCTCTCCCTTGTCACCTGAACACACTTGTCATTTTCCCTTATCCAACTTGTCATTTGTTACCTGGTCCCACTTGTCATTTGTCCCCTGAACCTCACTTGCCATTTTTATCACCTAATAACTTATTTGTCATATGATTTAACTTGTCACCTGACCCCACTTGTTCCACCTGACCCCACTTATATTTGTCACATGACCCCACTTGTCATTTGCACCTGCCACTATTTTATTTGTCCACCTGATCCATTTTGTAACTGTCACCTACCCCCATTTGATATTGTCACCTGAACCCCACTTGTCATTTGTAACCTGACACCAATGCATTTGTCACATCACCCATTGGCTATTTGTCACCTTGCCCCATTTGTCACCTAACCCATTTTGTCTTTTGTCACCTGACCCCCACTTTTCATTTGTCACCTGAAACCCCACTGACACCAATTGTTATTTCACATAGCCCCACTTTTCATTTGTCACCTGACAAACCAATTGTTTTGTCAAATGACCCCACTTGTCATTTGTCAACCTGACCTCCACTTCCCATTTTGTCACCTGAACCCACTTGCTATTTGTCACCCGACTTCACTTGGCCATTGTCACCTGAACCCCCACTTTGTCCTTTGTCACCTGACTCCCGCATTGTTACCTGACCCAACTTGTCATTTGTCACATGGCCCCTACTTGATTTTATCACTTTGACCCACTTGTCATTTCCCCCACTTGCTGTCACCTGGAACCCACTGTCATTTGTCACTTCAACCCCCCAATTTGTCATCTACACCATTGTTGTCTTTTGACAACCGCTTGTCATTTGTCAACCTGACCACAGATGCCATTTGTCTCTGACAGTCATTTCACAACCCTATTTACGATTTTCACTGACCCCCATTTGCTATTTGTTCCCTAACCCCACTGTCGCTTGTCCCCTGACCCCACTTGTCATTTTGTACCTGACCCCCCTTGTCATTTGTCACCTGACCCCACGGGCTATTTGTTACCTGACCCCACTTTTCATTTGGCACCTGAATCCAACTTGTCAGTTGTTACCTGGCCAACTTGTTCTTTCTAACCTGATCCCACCCACTTGTCATTTGTTACCTGACCCCACTTGTCATTTATCATCTGACCCACTTGTCATTTATCATCTAACCCCCACTTTGATTTGTTCCCCCTGTTGCCATACTTGACAGTTTTCCCCGGAACATCAACTTGTCATTTGTCACCTGACCCAAATCGTCATTTGTCACCTGACCCACTTTTCATTTGTCACCTGATCAACTTGTAATTTTTGTGCCTTACCCACACCTCCCACTTGTCATTTATCATCTGACCTCCACTTGTCATGTATTCCCCCTGAACCCGCACTTGTCATTTTGTCCGTCACCCCACGTGTGGTTTGGTCACCCCTGACCTCACTTGCTATTTGTCCCCTGAACCCACTTGTTGTTTGTCCCCTGACCCCACTGTCATTTGTCCGTACAACACTTGTCCATTTTCTCACCTGACAATGTTATTTGTCACCTGTCAACTTTGTCATTTTTTCTCCACCTGACAAGTCACTTGTCATTTGTTGCCGCTGATCCCCATTTGGGTCACCTGATCCCACTTGGCATTTTCACCATGAACCCACTCTCATTTGTCACCCATGACCCCAATGTCATTTGGTTACCTACCTGACCCGTCACTTGTCATTTGTCACCTGACCCCTCTTGCTATTTAGCACATTACCCCCACTGGTCATTAATCCCCTGACCGCACCTGGTCCATTTGTCAACCTGACCCCCCTTGTCCTTTGCCACCTTGACCCCACTTGTCCTTGTCCACCCTGACCCCAATTAGTTTTGGGGTCTACTTAGATTAAGGGCCGTAGATTGCTGAGTTTTTTCGGGTCTACTCATTAGATTAGGGTGTCTTTGCTTGCACTAGGAGAATTTTGGGTCTAATCAGTAGATTGGGCGCTATCTTTGCCGAGTAAGTTTGGTGTCTACTCATAGATTAGGGAGCCCTTGCCTTTGCTGAAATCTTTTTGAGATCTAACTTCTATTCGATATCAGTTGCATTTTGCAAAATTCAACACCAAGTAATAGGAGGATTGTAACTTGGAAGCAGTATTTCTCTTTGTTTTGTATGTCAGATTGTTAGTTTTGTATAATATATTTAAATATGTAATTGTGTAACATTTTGGACAGGGGCTAACAGTTCGGGCCTTATTTAGTCCAGGAGCCATCGATCCGTATCCTCCGCTTTAAAAATGTTGGACCTTACAACAGCCTCTGCTCTACAAGTTTTGACCCCATACACTAAGTGGTATATTGGGGGTATGAAAAGGTGATGTTGGATAAATAGCATCTTTGCTAAAAAATAAAAATCCAGAGGGCGTCCAAAATGGGCCGCTTTTTTTTTATCTTAAAGCATATATTTGGAATGTAGAACTTTGATTCCAACCTCCAAAAATAGTGCTGTTTGCGTCATTTTAACAGCCAATAAAATTTTCTACAAATTTACGCCATTTTAGAAAATTTAGTTTAAAATGTGTTTTTTTAGCATTTGATTTTTTGGAAAAAGGCAACTTTTTAATATTTACATTTTCTCTTCAATATGGTTAAAACCCTTATACCAATGCATTCCATATTTTCCACAAATTTGACTGATATCATACAGCAGATGGCATACTATCCAGTAGCATTTTCGATATCCCACACGCAATAGTTATTAGGTAACAAAGTTCATAAAGCAGTTATTTGAGATTAAGCTTTTTTAAAACATTACCCTCGTCTACCGAGCCATTTTTGTATAACTATCGAAAGGCGGATGGTTACCACCTCCCCCCCTTTGATTTTTCGTTACCGAACATCCGATTCCTGTAATTGGTACCAAATGATAGCTTGAGTTTCTTCTTTCCATGTGGTACCAAAGTAAGTCCAACATTCCGCTATGATGTCCACTATGACGTTATCTGTTTAAGGAAAGTTACTCGAAATATTGATCGAGGGTGGAAAAATGGTATATTTCGCGCATTTTAGTGACTCAAACACCTTATTATAAGGCGCTAAAAATGCGCCTCATTTGATATAGAACTATCATTTCTTTCCCCATCAAATAAGCCAATAACCAGGTCCCCCGCATGAAAATCGGATAGTCCAACCTTTTTTTGGCTAAAAATTGAATTTTCCCCTAGGTTGTGTTGTATGAAAGAGGAGGACCATAGCTATCTATTGGTCAACCCACAAGCACGTGTCCTGCGATATTCCTGTGTTTGTGCTAGGTAGTGTTGGTACTTCTCTTCTCTTACATCTTCTCTTTCCGAAGGTGGGGTCGTTTGGCCCCCCCGCCCCCCCCCCCCCGGCCCCCGCCCCCCCCCCCCCCCCATCCATCACCTTGGGAAGCTCCCTGGTGCTTACCACTGTCCCCCCCTCGCGGTGGATGTTTGTTTTTTGGATGAAAGGAACGGCGGAACATGTGTAATTGAAATTACATTAAATAATTTGCCAACCAAAAGGAGGTTTTTAGCAAGCCGAGAAAAACCTGAAGGGGGCGGGGGTTCGGTAGAACGAAGGGGTAGTCCTCTATAAAACCTATACAGTCCTTGAACAAAGCTAGAGATTTGAAATGATATTAATACATTGTCAGTGTGACTGAATGACTGATAAAGGAATGCAATTGAATAAATGGAATTGCTTTTTGTGATTTCATACTAATTTTGTTTCTTTTAGCTCCTCCTACTTGCCTTTAATTCCAACACACCATAAAAAAGAACAAACAAGCAAAATACATACACAGACATTAAAAAACGACATCGCCAGTGAAAGATATTTTTGGTCTACATTCACAATCCGACAGGTACATACATATATGGGACACCCGCACAGGGGCTAAAGATAAAAACACCTAGAGCACTTTCCATTAGTGAAAAAAAAATCACCACAAAAAGTTAGTCATTAAGTCTATAGAGCGCCAATTTTAAACAAAATAACAAATTTGTTTGTAGCAATAATTCTGTGGATAAATTTGAAATGACAGTTTTGTAGTTTGTGCGTCTAGTGCGGATCTACAGTTCAGTAAAAGGAGTTGGGAGGAGTGGCGGTAATATCAAGAACTTGTTTTTATTCTTTTTTTTCCCCAATATAGCAAACAATTAGTCGACCCCAGAACATATATCAGGTGTCGCAGAACATGTACTTTAAAATGCTATAATCTTTCATTCCTCGTAGGAGGCAGATTGAGTTTGTATCGGAACCAGTTTTATATTGCTAACAGAGATCTCCTGCTGCTTTGTAACATTCACAAATTCAAAATTTTCCGCTATGTCTTTTATATACACCATACCCTATCTAACCAGTGTTTCCAGAAGACTGCCTTATTAATCAAGTAACATTAATAAAAGAATACACAACACAATCCGCATTGAGAATACTGGTCTCAACCGGTTTCCTAAAAAACGAATGGTAGCCCACATTTCACATATCTTTTACAAAAGGTTCCTAATATGTTCTATTAAAAAACTCAGTGTTCTGAAAATTACTTTAATAGCAGCTCATCGCCAAAAGCGCTGAATTGAATTTCATGAACAGCAATTTTTCCAGTTAGCATTCGTTTGGATTTATCATAAAACCGTTTTATCAATGACAATAATAAGAACATTACAAAGGATCTGCAATCCGGCCATGCGTAACCAGCGGGGGGGGGGGGGGGGCGGCAGGGGGGCTCAAGCCCCCCCCCCAACAAAACCCTTGCCCCCCCCCTTCAGCCCCCCCCCAAATGAACTGACTTTTGTAGCGTGTCTATGAAAGGAAAATTTTCCAAGTTTCCCCCCTCAAAAAAAGCCTTGGCACCCCCCTTCAGCCCCCCCCCCCCATTTGCAAGCCTGGTTACGCCACTGATCCGGCATACCTAAACCTCCCTTTGAACAGTAGGAGCATAGTCCATTCCTCTTATCTATCTGAAAACCCATTCACAAAAAAGTATACAAAATAATCCAAGCTCCTAAAAATTGCTCTGGAGGGTTAAAAATTGGAAATACTGAAAAAAGGATATACACGTTTAGACATCGCAAAGGGTTTTGATCAATGTGATCTACCACTCTTCCACATTTGCAGGGTTTTCCTTTATAATCAGCAATTCGCTTATTCGAAGTTAACATCAATCATTTATGTTTCTATCATGGAAGATAATCAAACCTAAATAACAAATGGAATCGTTTGAACGATTCTCGGTCTATTTTCCATTTCACAAAGAAAGACCTTTAATTCTTTAAACTGTCTAGCCTATAAATCGTACTTTTATATATCAAACCGAAAACACTGACAATTTATCCAAACGCACGCTCCATGTTTTCCTGTAAAGAGTCATTTGTTACCGTCCTAATACATAAGGGTGTCATCTGCATACTACTTATTGTAATATCATAAATTTTTTAAATCACCACTGATACAAGAAGAAACGCTTTTTAAAATATAACCTTTTATTGTTATTCTTTGATACAACGTATGAATTGCTAAAAGTTCTCAACATATCAAAAACAAGCAAGGCGACAAACCGCAAACTTGACGAAAATTATAATATATTAACCCTCTCTGGAATTCGGGCCAAAAAAAAATTTACCAGAATTTATTTATACAATTCCAACTATTGTTATCAAATGTCTTTTCAAAACCAATAACAAGGCAAAACCAGTATATTCGCACATCTGTAAAATTTATGAATCCAAAAGTAATCTACATTGCGCCAATATAGCGACCCTTAAGAAGCCGGTCTGATCATGATGTATAATCGCGTCAAGGACAAGTTTCATACGGTTTTCAGCGACTTTTTAATTATTATTAATTTCTTAATATCTATTTTCAGGGTGAGATGGGCCTCCATTTTTCCAGATATATCAAATATTTCTCCTTTTGGCAAGAGTGTAATTCTACCACTCCTTGGAAACGACAGGATATAAACCGTTATAAAAAATAGTTAAGAGTTCACTACGGACCACTAATTCAGTTCAAAAAGATTTATAAAATCCTGATCAGTTCTAAGAGATTTATCATTGGCATGACCCGACGCTTTCCAAAATTCCCATTCGTTAATCAACTTTCACAATAATTTAAACACTACCACCGCTATCATAGCTCCAGAAGGGTTTGTTGCAGCAAATATACCTAGTCAATGTCCACTATTATCATTATATTGGTTAAACAATGGTACCAATTTTGATAAAAAACCCGCTTCAGCATTAAGAATATCCTTAGGTTCTGAATTTCATTTCATCACCATCAACAATTTCGCATAAGTTTTTGCTCAGAGTGTTTTTTTTTATTAAAAAATACCTCTACCTGCTTTTCCCGTCTTTCACCCCTATACCCGGATATAAACAAGCATGGTGCTTTTTTTATCAAATACTTCAAGAACGTTTTCTTGCGCTTGATATGAATTTAACATTAGTTGGATAACGTTTTCACTGCATATCAAGGGGGGGAAAAAAAAAAAAAAATTTTTTTTCTTTCCTTTACCAGTTACTTAAAGGCCGACTCAAGATTTCCAGAGGACAGCGCCCTCAATTGGCAAAAAAATCGTGTTTTTTTGCATGTAACATAATGCCTTGTCCATATAACTATCACAACTGATGTGGAAATTGCTAAGCTTAAATCGAAGTCCTTCATATAGAAACTACTAGAAACTGAAACTCTCCCTCCCAACTTTGTTATAAATTCCGATCCGGAATTTTTGTTATAACACAGTATCCTATGGGACCTTACTACACCAATGTTTACTGCATCACAACGAAATTCCGATCATTTGTCACCTGACCCCCACTTGTTACCTGACCCCCCCCCTTTGTCATTTGTCACATGGCCCCTACTTGATATTTTTATCAACTTGACCCCACTTGGCATTTCACCCACTTGCTGTCACCTGACCCCACTTACTATTTGTCACCTGACCCCGCCAATTTGTCCCATCTACACCAAGTGTTGTCTTTTGAACACCGCTTGTGGCCCCCCCCCCCCCCCATTTGGTCACCTGCCACCAATGCATTTGTCATCTGCCGGTCATTTTCACCCTATTTAACTATTTTCACACCTGACCCCCAGTTGCTAGTTTGTTCCCCGTGACCCCACTTTGTTCGCTTGTCCCCCTTACCCACTTGTCATTTGTCACTGACCCCACTGTCATTTGTCACCTGAACCCCACTTGCTATGTGTTTTACCTACCCCTCCACTTTTAATTTGTCACCTGTCCACCTTGTCCATTTGTTACTTGCCACTTGGTTATTTCTAACCTGAATCCTCACTTGTCATTTGTTACCTAACCCCACTTGTCATTGATCCTACTTGTCTTGTCATCTGACCCCACTTGTGATTTGTCCTGGTTTCCTACTTGACATTTGTCCCCTGAACCTCACTTGTCATTTGTCACCTGAACGCCACTGGGTCGCCTGACCCCACTGTCATTTGTCACCTGAAATCAACTTGTAATGTTTTTGCTTACCATCCAACTTGTCATTTATCCCCTGCCCCTTAGCATCTGACCTCCACTTGTCATTAGTCCTTACCCCACTTGTCATTTGGTCCGTTACCCCACTTGTGGTTTTGTCCCACCTGACCCCTCACTTTCCTATTGTCCCCGTTAACCCACTTGTCGTTTGTCCCCTGACCCATTGTCATTTGTCCCTTACAACACGTGTCATTTCTCACCACCGGAACAGATGTGTATTTGTCCCTGTCCAAACTTGTCATTTCTCACCTTAACACGTACTTGTCCTTTGTCCGCCTGATACCCCATTGTCACCTGATCCCACTTGTCATTATCACCGGAAGACCCACCACATTTGTCACCTGACGCCATTTGCCATTTGTTTACCGGTGACCTCACTTGTCATTTGTCACCCTGACCCCTACTTGCTATTTATCACATGACCCCACTGTCCATTTATCCCTGAACCGCAACCTGTCATTTGCACCTGCCCCACACTTGTCATTTGCCACCGACCCCACTGTAATTTGTCACCTTACCCCAATTAGTTTTGGGGTCTACTTAGATCAGGGCTTAGCTTTGGTGAGCAGTTTTCGGGTCTACTCATTAGATTAGGGGGTGGCTTTGCTAGGAGATTTTGGGTCTACTCCGTAATTTGGCGCTATCTTTGGCCCGAGTAGTTTTGGTGTCTACTCAATATATTAGGGGGGCCCTGCCTTTGCTGAAATCTTTTTGAGATCTACTTCTATTCGATATCATTGCATTTGCAAAATTCTACCAATTTGTAATCTTGGAGCCATGGTTCTTCTCTTTTGTTGCTGTAGTCAATTGTTAGTTTTTGTATAATATTTCAATATGTAATTGTGTAACATTGTTAGACAGGGGCTAGACATTTTCGGCCTTATTTAGTCCAGGAGCCATCGATCCGTATCTCGCTTTAAAAATGTTTGACCTTACAAGCCCCCCCCCCCCCTTTCTGACTCCAAAAATGTTTTTTGACCCCAGACATGCCATAGTGTATATGTTGGGGGTATGAAATGATGTTGTTAAATAAGCCTCTTGCGAAAAATAAAAATCCAAGATGCCGTCCAAAATGGCCGCTTTTTTTATCTTAAAGCATATTTATGTATAACTTTTTGATTGCAACCTTCCACAAATAGTGCTGTTTGCGTCATTTTAAAAGCCACTAAATTTTCTACAGATTATACCCATTTTATATACATGAGGTTTAAAAAATGTGTGGGTTTTTTTTAAAATTTGTATTAGTTTGTTGAAAAAAGGACTTTTTATCTTTACATTTCTCAATATGGTTAAAACCATTATACCAATGAATTCCATCTTTTCCACAACTTTGACCTGATATCATACTCAGATGGCAAATATCATGAGCATTCGATATACCAAAAGCAATTTAACGTACCAAAGTTCATAAAGCATTTATTTTTGAGATTTAAGGCTTTTAAAACCCTCGTCTACCTGAGCCATTTTTGTATAACTATCGAAAGGCGGATGGTTACCACCCCCCCTGTGATTTTCGTTAAAACCGGAAACATCCTATGCCTGTAAATTTGGTACAAATGATCGCTGTGAGTTTCTCTTTCTCCATTGATACCAAAGTAGTACCAACATTCCCATTATGATTCATATGACGTTATAAGTTTAAGGAAAGTCCGAAAATAATTGAATATATGGTGGAAAATGTATTTCGCAATTATTATGACCAAACCAACCTTATTTAACGCTAAAATGCTCTCATTTTCTAACTAATCATTTCCCATCAAATGTAGCCAATAACCTGCATTAAAATCGATAGTCCTAACTTTTTTGCTAAAAATTGATTTTCCCCTAGTGTGTGTTTATGGAAAGAGGAGGACCATAGCTATCTATTGGTACGGGACTAATCAAGTTTCTGCCGTATTCCTGTTTTGTCTAGGGGTTAATGTTGGTACTTCTCTTCCGAGGGTGGTCGTTTGCCCCCCCCCCCCCCCCCCCCCCCCCATCCATCACCTTGGATATCCCTGTATCTTAACCTGTATCAACCTGTACCCCGGTGATGTTTTGGTTTTTGGATGAAAAAGAGCGGAACATGTAATTGACATTAATTAATAATTTGTCACCCAAGGAGTTTAGCAAGCCGAGGAAAAACCTGAAGGGGGCGGGTTCGGTAGACGAGGGTTAAGTGCACTCTATAAACCTTCAGTCCTTGAACAAAGCTAGAGATTGAAAATGATATTAAATGACATTGTGCAGTGAAATGAATGAATGAATGACTGATAATGCATTGAATCAATGGTGAATTGCTTTTTGTGATTTCATAATATTTTGTTTCTTTAGCTTATCCTGCCTTTATTCACACACCACATAACAAGAACAAACACAAAAATACATACAGACAAAAAAGCTGACATCCCAGTGAAAGATACCTTTAGGTCTACATTCAAAAATCCTACAGGTACCTGACATCTATGGGGCAACCTGCACACAGGGGCTAAGATATAAAACACATAGATCACTTTACATTAATGCAAAAAATCACCACAAAGTTAGTCCCATTATAGTCCTATAGCGCCAATTTTAAACAAAAAATCAATTTGTAGGCAATAATCTGTGGATAAATTTTAAATGAAAGTTTTGTAGTTTTTGTGCGTCTAGTGCGGATTTACAGGGTAAGTAAAAGGAGTTGGAGGAGGGCTGTAATATCAGAAACTTGTTTTTATTCGTTTTCCCCAATATAGCAAACATTATCGACACCAGAACAATTACTCCAAGTGGTCAGCAGTGAACAGTTTTAGTGCTATCTTTCCATTCTCTAGGATGGAAGATATGAGTTTGTAATATTCAAAAGACATAGATCTCATACAACTTTAATAATTTTTTGCTTTTTTAACATTCAAAATTCAAAATTTTATTAAAAATTGGGTTTTGTAATTTTTAAAATGTCAGATGTAAGCCTGTGTTTCCAGAAGAATGCCTTATTATCAATTTAATAAAAGAATTACACCAAACAATCTCAGTGAGAATACGGTCCCTCAATCGGTTTCCCCCTAAAACGAATGGTATCCGAGCATTTCACCAATATCTTTTACAAAAGGGTTCCTAATATGTTTCTAATAAAAACTCAGTGTTCTGAACATTACATTTAAATAGCAGTTCATCGCAAAAAAAGCCTGAATTGAATTTATGAACAGCAATTTCCAGTTAGCATCGTTGGATTTATCATAAAACCGTTTGATCAAGACCTAATAAGAACATTACAAAATGATCTGCAATCCGGGCCAGTGGCGTAACCAGCGGGGGGGGGGGCGCAGGGGGCGCAAGCCCCCCCAAACAAACCCTTTTGCCCCCCCCCTTCAGCCCCCCCCAATGAACGGACTTTTTGTACAGTTCTTGGAAAGGACCCAAATTTTTCCCCCTCCCTTCCCCTCTACCTTCCCCTCCCATCCCCGCCCCCCCCCCATTGCAAAGGCTGGTTACGCACTGCACTCCGGCATACTTAAACCTCCTTTGAACAGGTTAGTATCATAGTCTTCTCTTAATCTTATCTGAACACCATTCAAAAAAGTATACAAAATAATATCAAGCTCCTTAAAAATTGCGCTGTATTGTTAAAAATGGAAATACTGAAAAAGGATATACAGTTTAGACATAGCAAAAGGTTTGATCATGTATCTTTACCCACCATCTTCCACATGCGTCAGGGTTTCTTTCATATCAGCATTCGCTTATCGAGTTAACATCAATCAATTTATGTTTCATATCATGGAAGATATGCATACCTAAAATAACATGGAAATCGTTGGCCGATTCATCGTCCTTTATCTCACAAAGAAAGACATTTGAATTCCTTAGCTGCTTAGCCTATAAATCGTACTTTTTTTATCTGCAAACCAGAAAACACTGACAATTATTCAAACGCTCCAATGTTTCCTGTAAGGAGGCAGTTTGTACAGTTCCTAATACATAATGTGTCCATCGCATACTGACGTATTTTAATATCATAATTTTTTAAAAAATCACCACGGAAATACAATAGACGCTTTTATACCTTTTATTTCTTTTGATACACTAATGTGGATGCTTAAAAGTCTCAACATATCAATAAAATGCAGGCGGCAAACCGCAACCTTGACGAAAATTATTTAATATTAACCATCCTGAGATCGGGCCAACAAAATTTACAGAAATTTATTTATACAATTCCAACTATTGTTATCAAATGTCTTTTCAAAATCATAACAAGGCAAAACCAGTAATATTATCACATCTGTAAAATTTATGATATCCAAATAATCTAACATTTTCGCCAATATAGCGACCCTTTATACGCCGGTCTGATCATGAAGGTATAATCTCGTCAAGGACAGTTTTCATAACGGTTTGTCAAGCGACTTTGTATTATTAATTAATTTTATATCTAATTTTCATGAGTGATCTGGGCCTCCATTTTTTCCCAATATATCCAAGATTATCTTTTTGCAAGAGTGTAATTATCCACTCCTTTGGAACTGACAGGATACCGTTATCAAAAATAGTTAAGATGTTTCACGAGCGAGGACCGACTAATTCAGTTCAAAAGATTTATAAAAATCCTGATCATTTCTAGAGATTTATCATTGTTGGGCATGACCCGACAGCTTTTCCAAAATTCCCCGTCGTTAAGTAATTCACATTTTAAACACTACCGCATCTACTCCAGAAGGGGTGTTGCAAAAAATACCTAGTCCAATGTCACTATTATCATTATATTGTTCAATGCTACAAATTTTGTGATAAAACCGCTAATCACATGAAAATATCCTTAGGTTCGGAAATGTTCATCACCATCAACAATTTTCGAATAAGTTTTTTCTCAGAAGTGTTTTTTTAATTAAGAATACCTACTACTCTTTTTCCCGTCTTCAACCCCCTGAGCTTTGGCACGTATAAGAAAAGCATGTGCTTTTTTATCATAAATACTTTTTCCGACTCTTCTTGCAGCTGAGATGAATAGTTACATTAGTTGAGAGGGATAACGTTTGCACTGCATATCAGGGATTTATTTTCCCTTACCAATTACTTGAATCCTGTTTTTTTCAGTATAATCGTTTTTCTTCCGTAAGCTTTTCCCAGGTAATTTTGATCCTTTCATGGCCCTCCTGACTGTTTTTACCAATATTCTTGATCTGATTAGCATAATTACTATCCTTTAAGAGATTTGTTTTAATTTCCAAAGCCTCTGCGCTAAGTGTGTGGACTATATTTGTTGTTCTTTAACTATTCTAAGGCAGTCCTTTTCCAAGCACTATCAGTCAGTCCCTGAGGTCCCAGTGACACCTGTATAACTCGATAAATTGTTGTAAACGAGGTCAGAAGCATGATTTGCACAAATAACCAAAGACACGCGTCTTGCTCTTTGTTTTATATCCCCCCACAGAAAACGGTTCAAACACAGTGATGTTTTTTTTCCGCCATGTTAACGTATAGGGTGAATTGCAGTGTTCAACCTGGCAATCTAATAACTACCCGTGTTCTTCGCTTTCTCCAAACAGATACGCGTCACGTGCACATACTTTTTTTTTACAAGATAGATGTCCCGTTAATGTTTTTGGTCAACTTTTAAAATGATGTGGGCTGGGGCTCCTGAATTTGTCAAGACCACGCATTATTTAAACACGATTTTTGTCACTTTTCATCCTTGTTTTTCAACCCCAAAATATTATAATTATACCATCTGAGGTATGAAGTAGACTTTTAGAAAAATTTCTGCAATATTTGTAAAATGAAACAAGGTATTTACGAGCCCCAAAAACGAAGTTGTTTCAAACGTTTTCTACCAACTGGAGAGGTCAGCGCTGCACCATTGTTTTCTTGTGAAAAAGACTTGAAAATAAAGCATGCCAGCGTGACCTGCTGTCTCACTGTAATTCTCGGTATACAGGGTGTCCACAAAAAATGGTGCAAGGCAAAAGCGCCCTCTTTGGAGGTGAGAAAAATTACATAGCGACGTAATATTTATATCTTATCACAAATGAAGTATTGGCTTTTCAATACCGTTTTCAGTATTCGATTTGGTTGTTGCAATCCAGAGATATGGCTAATATTCTAAGAGAGGGTGCGATACCAATTTTGCCACTTTTCACAAAATAGGATACAAAGTAAGAGCACAATGTTGATAGTTAATAGGGTTTATTGATTTTAGATTTTACTTCAGCATCTGCAAGTGCACATCGAAAGAGTTCCATGATGATCTAAATAGTTATGTGCAATTCCAATTTAATTACAAAACTATATGGTTGTTTGTATTTTCAATTTGCTTCAAAACCAGAAGTTTCTTTTCCACTTTCCCTTTCCCATTTTCTTAAAATTTGCAATTATTGTTTGTTGTCTATATCTTTTCAGCTGCATGAGTGTGCTGTATTTTTATATTTTTTATACTTATTTATGGAGTCATTTTAGAATGTTTACTAAGAAAAAGAAACATTGATATGAAGTAACAAGAAAAAAGACCAACCATTATAATTGTGTGATGGATGAATTCTTTTGAATCAATAACGTGCCCTATCAACATGCATGATTCGATTGTGTTATGTTATCCAATTCTGTTAAAAGTGGCACAATTGGTATTTCACCCTCTCTTAGAATATTAGCCATATCTCTGGATTGCAACAATCAAATCGGATGTTGTAAACGTTATTCAAAAGCCAAGACTTCATTTATGACATGATGTAAATATTATGTCACCATTATATTTTTTCACCTCCAACGAAGGTGCTTTTGCCTTGCACCACTTTTTGTGGACACCCTTGTACTACGCGTTTTAGACTTATATATGTATGTGTGTGTCAGAAAAGTTTAGTTTAAGTTTTGACACCTGTGGAAAGAATGACAATAATTATTAACCTGGGGGTAACCTGTACAGGAGTCTGGGAAACCAGAAACGGATGAAATGGTACCCGAGACATGCCCCAGTCTCGCTTTTTTGTAATCGGTGGGTTATTACCCGACCAGAAATACCCAGTTACCCCCCCCCCCCCCCCGAATTATTAATTTTTGGGTTTCTATGAACATTCTACAGAGGATCTACATGTATATACTGATTTAATGAGTATGTTTTGGTTTAGAATAAACAATAACAATGGCTTCTCCCAGGCTTGTCTATCACATTCTTAAAGCATGGGGCAAACCAAACTTGTACAATCAACAAGATGGGCTTCTTAGTTTATTATTTTATCCAACACAGGCAGACTTACACAGAGCCAATGTGTAAATGAAAGTAAATAGGTTAATTCGTGTATCAGCGTGCAAACGTTACCATTGCCTCTCGAAAAGGGCTGTTGCAACCGATAAGACAAAACACTTTTTCTAATTTCAATTCACATTCAAATAAGTTTTATTAGCATCTTCGTTCAGTCAATACATTACATAATGATAAAATAAAATTGTAGGACCATGATCTCTGCAGCAAAATATATTAACACAACACCTTCCATTGGGGGTAGAATAGGCTGTCAAACCTTCGTTGTATGGCTTGAAATCAGAAAATTTGCTAATTTTTAGCGAACGTGTTAATCATCCGGCATTTGAAGGTTTCTATAGTTGTGATGTCATGTAGAGCAACGTTCATGTCCTTATTAGGTATTTAGGTACCAATGGAAATTCAACGTATTTACCAACTTTCCAAACAGATGGCTTCATTCGTAAATGGTATAATAATAGGGGCTGCAACCATATTCCTTCCAACTAGTATGCTACAAAATACCTCAGGTATATCATTTGCATTAAAGTTAAAGAACTTGATACTGTAATACATGCTTAAGATTTTGCTTTTAAAATGTTTGATTTAATGTATCAGATATAAACAAGCATTGCATTGTATTTTAAAATGACACGTACGTACACTGTTAAAAATGTTCAGTAAAATAACGTCGTTTTGACTGGCAGCTAGTACTCACAACAGTTAAAACGACTTTTTTTACAGTTTTTTCCCGTTTCGAGTCCCTTTTTAAAGTTATTTGCACGTTTCGAGTCCCGGCTGACGGTCAAAGCAAAGTTTTTTAAGAACAATTTTAATAGTGTATAATGCATGATTAATGTGTACTTTCAAGTGAGGGATTTTGGTCATGAGTTTTCTGCATGATCAAAACATTTTAGCAAAAGTGCGCAGTAAACCAACTTCTCTGTGTAACTGATTGATGACCTTCGTTACAGAATAACTTCGTTTCTGAATAAGGTACATAACTGTAATTTTGATATGACTAACGTGTGTTATTAGGTCAAATTTGTAGAAAAAATTGGCTTAATTAATGACTTGGTTCTGGAAATATCAATGGAACATTAGATACGAATATTTCATTTTTTGGTTAAAAAATACCAAAAACGTGATAATTTAATTCTCTTTCAGATGACACAAATTGCGTTCCACTTGAAGATCGCAATCAAAAGTTACGGCTAAAATCGGTTCGTTAGTCAAATCGGCGGCCATTTTGGACGCCATCTTGGATTTCTATTTTTTTGCAATCGTTAAAAAAAATCCAACATCGGTTTTCTGATGCCCAAGATGTTCCCCTACTTGAATCTAGTCACCAAAATTTTAGAGCAGCCCGGGCAAAAAAAATCAGTTTCAAGATCGTTGGCTCCCTAACTAATTGGCCTTTACTAGCCTCCCCCATTTCACGTCTCGTTTGTTGTTTAATTTTGTAATGTGGATGGAAATAAATTTGATTGATTGAATAGTTTTGGGGTTTACTCAGTAGAGTAAGGGCCCTGATATTGCTGAGTAGTTTTGGGGTCTACTCAGTAGATTAGGTGACCTGACTTTGCAGAGTAGTTTCGGGGTCTACTCAGCAGATTAGGGGAAATGGCTTTGCTAAAAGATTTTGGGTGTACTCAGTAGATATTGTTGGGTAGTTTTGGTGTCTACTCAGTGGATTAGGGGCCCTAGCTTTGCTGAGTAGTTTTGGGGTCTACTCAGTAGTAGATTAGGTGACCTGACTTTGCAGAGTAGTTTCGGGGTCTACTCAGCAGATTAGGGGAAATGGCTTTGCTAAAAGATTTTGGGTGTACTCAGTAGATATTGTTGGGTAGTTTTGGTGTCTACTCAGGGGATTAGGTGCCCTGGCTTTGTTGAGTAGTGTTGGGTCTACTCAGTAGTAGATTAGGTGACCTGTCTTTGCCGAGTAGATTTGGGATTTACTCAGTAGATTAGGGGCCCTGGATTTGCTGAGTATTTTTGGGGTCTACTCAGATTTAGGGGCCCTGGCATTGCTGAGATTACCGTGACTTAGCTGAGTAGTTTTGGGATCTACTCAGTAGATTAGGGCCCTGACTTTGCTGAGTAGTTTTGGTGTCTACTCATCAGGGGTCCTGGTTTTGGTGAGCAGTTTTCGGGTCTACTCAGTGGATTAGGGGCCCTAGCTTTGCTGAGTAGTTTTGGTGTCTACTCCGATTAGGGGGCATGGATTTGCTGAGTAGTTTTGGGGTATACTCAGTAGATTAGGAGTCGTGGCTTTGCTAGGAGATTTGGGGTCTACTCAGTAGATTAGGGGCCCTGGCTTTGCCGAGTGTTTTGGTGTATACTCAGTAGATTAGGGGCCCTGGCTTTGCTGAGTGTTTTGGTGTATACTCAGTAGATTAGGGGCCCTGGCTTTGCTGAGTGTTTTGGTGTATACTCAGTAGGTTAGGGGCCCTGGCTTTGCTGAATAGTTGTGGGTTCTACTCAGTAGATTAAGGGCCCTGGCTTTTCTGAGTAGTTTTAGGAAATTTCCATAATTATTAAACCATCTGACCTCCATCCCTCTCAATCCCAAATCCCACTAGTGAGAAAACTCCTTTTAACCTAAACAGAAAAATTATGCTACCATCCCAACCTTGTTTTTTGAGATTTTAAATCCAAACATGGCTAACCTCAACATGGTCCAGACCACAATAAAATACTCAACAACTAAAGGCTCTTTAGAGCACAAAATTTTTTCCGAACTTCTACTAGTCTCCCCCTAATTTGTTACCCAATCTTCAAAAATCTAACCAGAGGGATAAAGGAGCAAAGAAAGATAGAAACTAAAAGGGATTGCTTACCTCAAAGAATTTTCTTCAGCAGCACTAACATGTGCACTGGTCAGAAACACAGCACCAACTGAAAATTAAATATGGTGCACCCATCTCAATGTCTCACTTTCATCAAGCGAGGGCAGTGCATTGATACATAACATTTTTTACCTCAGGGGGTACCAGTCACATTTTCTACAACACCCCCCCCCTACTGAAAAAACACGTCCCGTGTTTCGGTCAAATTAAGTTATAGGGCAAAAGTATACCAATTAATAAGATTTTTTGCCGAATAACCATTCTTTCTAACACTCCAACTTCCACTAAGGAAGAGCTCCAGACCATTTTCATATATTTAGAGTTCACAACTTCAATGATTTAGTATTCTTAAAGATGCATGTTCCGATCGTCTTTGGAACCCCCCCTGATTTACCCGGAAGTAGTATCAGATTTGATATCAGATGAAAAGCCGTATTTTTCTCATTGTCTTCCTGAAATTTGAGCCCTCAAATCAATTTCATTCCCAAGAAATAAACAAAAAAAACGTTGTTTTAGTGGTTAACCACCAATATTAGCACAGTATTGAATAGGGCTTTGCAACATGCATTATTGGGTATACCATCAAAACCGCAAGTTTGTTTCCCACGGTACTTGATGGGGTGTATGTGCAAGTGCCAGGCTCTCATATGAGTAGAGAACACAATACACATAAATCAGAACAACCACCTTTAACTAAATAGGACTTCAAATTTTAAAGTTCACTTCACTCCAACTGTCCATTCAGTTAGTCCACATATATAACATGAGCAAAACAAGGCCCCACTTTCAGATGCCATTACTCTCTGTAGACCCATAGTGTCGTTGTGTCATAGTGTCTTCATGTCGACGTGCCATAGTGTTGATCTCTTGTTGCCAATATTAGTATACAGTTTATATCTGAGCAGCTAGCTGTCATCACTTTTGGATTTCCAAATTGCTTACAGATTGAATTACAGCTCATAAATGCTAATTTCATGGTGGTTCTATAACAAAGTCTTTGAATTTTGCAGGGAGTCTGCATTGCCATTTATAGTATATTCACGGTCTCAGTGCACCATTCGCTTCAGTAAGCAGGGGTATTCGTCAAAGAGGGGAATGTTCCAATCCAAAAGTTATTTTAAATCGACCGTTTATGAGAATAGTGCATCACCATTGTCTTCTACGGCCAGAGTGTACAGTCACTCTGTGCATAGTTTTACATGAGAAGGGTTGAGACTTTCTCAAGGCTGTACCCAATGAACGTAAATTGATTCGTGGGAAAATTGAAAAGAACATAAAGAGATGTCGGTCATCGAACCATTAACCTCGGATGGGTGATATAGCACCAATATATTTTGAAACTGCTATTATGCAAATGATTGTACATAAACATGAACATAGGCCTATTTAGGGTTACTGCAGAACCCGCAAACGTAACCTGTAAAGGATATTGGAAACTCATATTGGGAGAATGATAACATTTGTGACAGAGCAATTGAGCAGATTGTGATTAAGTTAGTAGACGATAGTGACTCCACATCCAGTGAAGAATAAGTGAATTACTGCTACTGTAATTTCAAGTGCCATATTGGGATAAACATTTTTTTTTCTTGATGGCCTTCATCTAAAGATGCCAGCTCCACGATACATGCATTGATTTTCATTCACTAACAGCAACCAGTTTTGCCTCCTCTCAGAAGAGATGGAAATCACCGATGACCTGTCCCGGGGGACCTGTGCCCATTTTATGAACCTACTATAGGTCTTTCCTGCATTTTACCAACTGTCTCTGCTTCAGATTTGGTTTGTGAACAAATTTCAAGTTTTGCAGTCCCAGAACTTGTTTCTCCAGTTTTTGAATCAGTTACATGTGAGTTTCACCACAATTAGGCATGTACAGCTATGCTATAATGAGCCCAAACCAAGTTCAACTTCTTAGCAGAGGTAACATATCTTTCCACTTGGCTTCTGGAGCAAATGACATTGAATTTGAACATACCGTAATCTTTACAATGAAATCATGAAATAAAATATTAAATAAGAAGAGTCAACAATCAATAATCTTGTTATATTGTTCAAAATTTATTAGTAGTAATTACATATATATCGCTATTAAAGGCTGATTCAGAGATTTTGAAATATAATTTTGTTGTGTAGTAATTGAAAATAGTCATCTAGAGCAAAAGAGAGTTACCTAACATGCTTAACTCCAAAGTTAGAGATGAATTGGATTTTCCATTTCCATGCAGTTAACATGCACAGTATAACAGTGCCATAGGACACCGTATATAACAAAAATTCCGGATCCGGAATTTTATAACAAAGTTGTGATTTTCTATATGAAGGACTTCGATTTGAGCTTAGTTATTTCACACAGAGATTAGCGCATGGACAAGCAGTATGCATATGTAGAACATGATTTGTTTGAAAATTGAGTGTGTGCTCATCGGAAAATCTCTGGTTCAGCCTTTAATATCAGTTACCAGCTGCACTTTCAACATGTAAATAGAAAAAAAAGATCTCTAAGGGAGTGATCAATTTTATGCTAGAAATTAGGTAGCCTTGTTCAAGGCAGTCTGAATCTGAATTATATCGCCAGCAAACTACAAAAAGCAATAGTATTTTTTTTTTAGATTCATATATATGAACACTGCTGTTTTCTCCCTTTTCTGCCAATTTTGCAGTTGGAAAAAAATAACTTATTCAAATTCCACAGACTTATCCTTCATTTTTAAGCTACTCCTACATATTTCAAATATTTTTAGTCTTTATGGTGGATCACTGATAGTGTCTTAACAGTTGAAATCATAGCCATAGCTATTTTTAGTATACGGGTTCCAACAGAGCTGTCTGCGGTTTAGCTCGCCAGCTCGGTCAGACAGCCGCTTTTTATGCATTTCAAGATTTGTTCTTGTAATTGCGAGAATTTCTTTACAGGAGGGGGGTGTTGCTGTTTGAGCGACAATGTTGCCCAGTGAGTACGGACTATTGTGTGTCATTTGTACGGGAGTTTCCATAACCTGCCCATCTGACACATTTTTTTCTTACACACTTATGAATTTGAAAACCTTAATGAAATAAACCTGTGCTTTATTCTGTGAAGGGTTTCCGAATTCATAAGTGTGTCAGGAAAAGTGTGTCAAATGGGTCAGTTTATAAAAGCTCCCCATTCGTACTGGGCAGTTGCATTAGTGGGTATTTTATAGGACTATCAGAATGTATAAGTTTTGATTAAATACAAAATGTACAAGACGTGACTATATATGCTCCACCTTGCTGGTGAGCAATTTGTATTTTGTGCAACTGAGTAAACATAGGCTTCCATCTGCCACTAAACATCATAGCCCAAGCCCTGGCAATTGTAGAAACAGAAATTGTACGGCAATTGTATTATAGTGTTATAATCTACAGAAATTTTATGTACCGAGGTATGAATTTGGCTCTCCTTTCATTTTATGTTCTCTGTTGCCACTGATATTACAGTAACTACCATTACAATAAAAACAATTATATTGTACAAGATTTCACATATTTAGGCTGTACATTACAAAATGGAACATGAACTAATCCTATTGGCACAGAGTTAGTTAGTTAAACCAAAGTTTTAAATCCGGTTTTGTCCCCATCAACGGGGGTGGCCGGATACACCTCACACTCAGCAATACTGCTGTGTGAGGATTTATTGGAGCATAAGATAATTGACTGGATGCCCTAGCCTAGCCTTTGTTTTTTTTTTTTTTAGGCAACATTGACCACCATAAAAGGCAGCATGTGCTGGATGGCTGCCAAGCTCTCCAGAGCTGACGCCCTTGTAGGTAGATCTTCTTTTTCATTCTACCAGGGTAACCACCTACCCTCCTCATCAGATTTCCTTAGAACATCAATGGGGGTGACGGTTTAGTGGCCGACAACTCGGCCCTGGACAGGTAGTAGTGGTTACCAGGGAGACCGTACAGGCCCTAAAAGGAAACCTGACCTGACATGACACAGAACAGTGTCGAAATCAGGTGGGGAGAAGGGGACAGCTGGCCCCCCCCCCCCTTGTGGGGAATCTTGCTCTCACCCCATCTTTCCCCCTGAAAAATTAATGATTTTCTGCACATGTGCCACTTACAGTGAAAACAACATAGGCCTATACTATACTAACAAATTTGAATATATGCTTGCTCCTCAGATATGGTAGTCCCCCTTCCCCCAGCCTCCCCCACCCCAAAAAAGCTGGTTATGCCACTGGCACAGAAAGGTATCAGTCCTGCTCCTATAACACTAAAATAAACAGGACTCCTGGAATATAAATCACTTTCTCCATGTTAAAAAGTTGTATCTCTTTATTCCATAAAGCTTATATAGGAATAAAATCAGCCAGTGGCAGCTTATTCATCACTTGTAAAGTTATAATGAATCTCTATTTTTCATATGTTTGTATATGTCACGACCTTATAGCAATACCAGCACATTTTTTGAAGGGCCAAATTTTGAGATTTTTCCACAGTTGCATTGGTAATTGGCTAGTAAACTATACCTGTGAATGGTAATTACGCTCGAACTTGTGTACGTATCACAAAAGAAGGAATTGTAATTGGAATAATTAATATTGGAGATCTCCAATATCCAATGGCTACTGGAAACATTCTTTTAATATGAAATAGCCGGGAAATGCCTATGCTCATCCATTAGTTGTTCAGTTGGTTCAGGCAAGTCAAGTTAGATGTAATTTTAGTGAGGTGGCACTATTTCTCAATGGACGGGCAAAAATTTTACATTTCCAGCTCTGCCGTTAAATTTCAATCAGATATGCCAATTCTAATTACAAAATCGCTTCTTTTATGACAAGTACGCACTTTTGAGCATTATCATTCGCATAACAATTACCAACACTACTGTGCACAAATTTAAAAAAATTGGGGGCACTCTTTTAAAAACGTGCTAGTATTGCTTTAAATCCCTTCCTGATTTCTTTTAAACAGCAAAAGAAAAAAAAAACTGGGGAAAAAGTATAGTACTATGTAAGATAACACCCTGTCATCAAAGGTTGATCTTATTATTAGAAGACCAAAATCATCTTGAAATCAGCGAAGAGTTACAAGCTCTTCAGAAGATGTTGGATGGATTGCTACTGTTTCATCAAAGTTGGCTTTGGTGGCGCCCATCGTAACTGCCACTGCAAAACCCTGCAACATTTCGTCACATCCCAGACCTTGCATATGAAGTCCAACGACCTACAGAAGCAATTCACACACACACACAAAAAAAATAACTAAGTGAGAAGATATAAAAATTATGTCTATGTTCCCAGTGCAGAGTTGAGCACAAAATACGGTGTCGAACAGGACACTACCTGTGGTTGTGGAACAGTACCACAGACAATGGAACATCTCTTGGTATGCCCACTGTTGGAGTAACAAGGACCTTGTGGAATTCAGTGAAGCAGCCAGATGTTGTACCCGTCTCTGGCTGGATCATATTTGAGACCACCGTCCTTGATGCATGCTAAGACCAAGATCATTTTACCAAATTTTCCCAGGAAGACGGCCCTATTGGGAACTTCTTCAAGGATGCCAAGTATGAAAGTTCTAAAGTAGGCCTACCGTATTGTTCCTAATAAATGCCCCGGGGGCGGTGCATTTTTCAAAAGAGGGGGTGTTTATTAAGTCAAAAATGGAAGTCAAAACTCCCCGCAAAAATCACCTTACACAGTTTATAAAAGATTACTGGGGGTCCAGATATTGTTTGTAGAAGGCATTGATGACAACAGCGATTATGATATGAATTACAAGAGTCCTGGCCATTAAATCATGCGATTTAGGTAAGTTTAACTCATTTTCTTGAATAGTTTTATCCAAAAATCATAGGGGGGCCTTTATTAGAGCAGGAGTGTTTATTAGGAACAACACGGTATAAATATCTCATTAATAATCTTGATTAAAAATTTGCCAGTTTTTTGTTATGGATGTTGAGAATATACACTTTGTTTTATCTAAGTCCTGGTATTTGAATTTAATCAATATTAAATGGTAAACATTATTACTTAAACAAAGTAGTAGTAAAAGTAAATCCAAAGTTTTAAATCCGGTTTTGTCCCCATGAACAAGGGTGGCTGGATTCACCTCACACTTGCAGCAACCCCCCCCCCCTTACAAAATATGACATAAATTATATAATTATTACAAGAAATTTAATAAATATTGAGAGTTCATATTGCTAAATTTTGATCATGGGCTCACCAATTTGTAAGTATGAAAAACACATCAACATGCAATCTGAGGAGATTGAGGTATGACAATTTGACACATGTTCAAAACAGCATTACATGTACATACTGAAGGATGCTGACATTATATTGAAGTAAAGGAATTTTCAACATTAAAGGTGCAACGAGAGATTTCAAATAACAGGTGTCCCTAAAAAAATCTTTCTATCAAAAATATCCCCATCTCAAAGGATTAAGCTGAGAACTGTACGTTTCTTTGGTACAAAAAAAAATGTGAAATTTCTAATTTCCTATAGGAGCAAATAGGAAATTCAGCCTATAAATATGTTTTCTATTGTAATATAAGCATACACAATCCACTTTTATATTTTGTCACAATAAAAGTCAGCAAACTGGTGATCATCCATTTTTTTAGTGTTCCATACAGACTGATGACTTTTTCATTGAATTTCATGTATTTTACCAAGTGTCAATGCAATAATATAAATTGCTTAAAATTTTAATCTCATTTTTCAATTGCATTTTAATATTTTGGACCTTGTACATTTTTGCACACTGACTCTGCAAAGTTGCAAACAACATTTTCAAATGCATTTTTCTGGGTGTGTTTTTGATGCAACTCCATCACATGTCAATAACACCTACAAGTCCGGGGGGGGGGGGGGGATAACGTGGTATCTGGTTGGGTAAAACTAACCGCCCGTGTTGCAAAAAACGTGAGACCTGGACAGGTAATCGAGAACTTTGCAATATAGGGTAAATCAAATTCAACCTACGCCTCTGTCAGTCTCATATAGTGTATCAGATTTGGTTTTTTTTTACTTTTCAGTTCCAGCAGGAATCTGTGTTTAATATGATGCTCAAACATATAAATGGTCCATATATAGCTCAAAATTAAGTTTAAAACCCAGGTTAAAATTCCAATGGTAATATTGCTTGCCCAGTCTCGGATAGTGCGTCTTTTTGAATAGGTCTGGTCTCGGTCTCAGAAAGGGTTATATCTTTGAACAGATCTGGTCCTCAGATAGGGTACCATTTCATTCGTTTTTTTGGTCTCATATAGTGTCACTTAGCCGGAACCCTTTTAACTCAGGTGGTTACCGTGCTTAGTGTACATCCCCCCCCCCCCCCCCCCGGCTGACAATTGGATTTCTTCAGAGTTATTTGCAATGTGCCTTCATCTAAGTAACGTAACAGTACTCTTCTTTGGTGATAACGCCACTCTAAAATGGTCTGAAAGCATGGCGTATTAAACATATACTATTTTATTTTGAATGGTACAACTACAAAACAATGTATCTGAAATTTGTAAGTCCAACAAAAGCTGGAATTTTTTTTTTTTTTAAAGGCCGCTTACCTTTTCATTAGGTCCAGCACAAACCAGCTTCATGACTGTATTTTGCTTGCGTTCTGTCACTGAAAAGTAGCCAGCACTAAACTTGGTCTGATAGATTTGATGTTTTCTGTACCATACTCTTTTTCAGCCTCAGCTGCACAAGTGATACAAAAATTGATTTAAAAAAGATGTTTCTTTGATGTTCTTTTAAAACAATTGGACGGCCTAATTATTTGTAATACAAAATCCCAATACACACTAACACACCCGCATCCACATCCATTTTTTTTGCTTGTCAGTGTCAAAATGAACCAGTTTCTTAGACAACTATATGTGTTTGGGTGATGGAAAGTCTTTAATAAAATAAACCCCAATACTATACATGGCTTTATTATATGTTAATTAAGGTGATGGGCTGTCTCAAAGACCTAATACACGTAAATTAGCTTGTGGAAACTTAAAACTTTTTAAAAACATTTATTATTGTCAAAATGAACCAGTTTCTTAGACAACTGCATTAAACTGCATTTGTGCAACAGGCTGTCTTTAATGGAATGAACCTCAAACTCTATTCCATTATATGTTAATTATGGTGACAGGCGTCTCTAAGATGTGATACATATTAATTTGTGGGACTTAAGAATTTTTTTTAAAAACACAATGAAAAAATGCCCCCCCCCACAAGACACACAAATGTCTCCAATAGGTATATAATATCTATACACACATATACATCCCAGACAGAGGAAGGCACACCTATGCACTAAGGCACAAAAATTGATTTCACAAAGATATCTATACACAGCTGTTTTCTTACTCACATGGTAGCCTATACGGCAGCTACACCATGTCTACCATGGCAGCTACTGCACAGTAGACACGGGGCTAATTGCGAGGCAGAAGCTGCAAGACAGGGCTTACAAAGTACACAGTTATTAGGTATACAGCGATGTGGCTACTCTGCTGTACCTACCCCAATGGCTACACTGTAGTTGCCCACTAGGTGGAGGGAAGGCAGATGTGGTGTAGACAGTACCGGAGTAGAGAGGCAACTACCACGTAGCTACTCCGCGGTTACCTTGACGCCATTTTGAGAGTGGATGAAAATTTCATGAAATGAGGGTGCTATACACTTGTTCTCTGTTGAGCATTTTTTGATCGTTTTTTAGGAAAATCATTACGAAATTCAACTCGGGCATCATCAAAAACCCCCATATTCCCGCACATTTAAAAAAAAATGCAAATATGTGCCAAAAATATCTAAAAAAGAAAATTGGCCATGAGAAATACCGCGCACGCTGAGAGCCGGTGTAACTACGTAGCTACTCCACGATGGGGAAGACAGCCGCTGTGTGTACACTATCCGTCTATGTGGCAAAAATACATGGAATCCAGGCCGGCGAGTGTACGTCTAATGAGTTGGTAATCCATGTCTACTAGTGGTAGCTGCGTGGTAATTAACTACCATGAAGAAATTGGCCGTGTATCCTTGCTATTTCTAAAACAATTGGAAAATCTAAATATAATACAAATTCTCAATACACACTAAATATCTAAATATAATACAAATTCTCAATACACACTAACCGTCAAAGAATCACACCTACTCGGCAGACAGAGACTGCGCTCTCGCCGACCTTTCTGCCAACACGCCGCTAAACTCTCCAGTTCCCCATTCAACATCTTACAGACATGGAATACTGCCTGGCTTGATACTCCAAGACCAGATCAACTCTCTGTTACACCTAAGACAGAACTACCACCTGGCAGCAATCTCCCACGCAAGGAATGGGTCACCTTAAACCGGATTCGCACAGGAGTCGGTTGCTTCAATAGCAATATGCACCGATGGGGGCTGCGGCCATCGCCAGCCTGCCAATACGGTTCTCCATCACAGACTGCGGATCACATTCTCAATGAGTGCCCTACCTTTCGTCCACCGGTGGACATAGATTTCTCAAACCCCAACCGATCAACAGTGAGTTGGCTCCGTCGCTTACAACATGTTTAGCTGCTGCCTCATACGCAAGAAGAAGAAGAATACACACTATCAAACACTCACATCCATGTGTGCAGGCACATGTACACATTTCCACACACACACACACACACACACACAAATGAAGACATACCTCTACACAAAGGCACATCCAACCACACACACATACATTTATTAATCTTAACAAAACCCCTACATACCTTGTGTTAGACCCACTGTTCCAATGGGTGGATGTGAGAACACAACTGTCGGAATATTGATGTAATCCATTTTAAGACTCGACTCAATGTTAAACAAACGGTGTGCCAATTTACGCCCTGCCTTAATGGCAACTGTGGGGAAAATTTTAAGGGATAAGACAATATGAATGATGCAAGTTATAATGGCAAACTATTCTCACCTGGCCTACACCTGTGCTACCATTAGTACCAAGATAATAATCTGGATTAACAACTATGCCCAAATAGTCCTAAGCATCTTACTAATGCAAAGCTGCCAACATTTAAATTCAGCACTCATGGAAGTTTAACACAGAAATCAGGGAGGTTTTGAAGAATTACATACAACCTAGTGCCTGTAAAACCTTCCTGAATCAGAGAGGTTGTCAAATTGGTTTGTAAAATGTATCCAAAGAGTCATAAATTTCACAGAGCCTCCCTGAGAATCAGTGAGGGTTGGCAGCTCTGCAAAATGAACTAATTTGGTTTGAGACTCATTTGTCATTTCTGTGTAACCCCACAGTATGCAATTTCCAGTATGTCCTGTTATACCATAACAAATCTCAGCACCCGAGTTACTGGTTTAGATAATTTTTCAAGAAGTTCTTATTCTATAGAGAGACATTTGCAGATATAGGCAACCCCACCCCATTTTTTCTACACCAGAGTGTTTTCATTTTTATTTTTGTGTTGTTTTTTTTTGCATATTTAGAATGCTTAACATATGAAATCACTGAGTGATTAATCCAATTTTTTTTTTTGGTTGCTTTTGTGTAATGAAAAGGATGATTTAATATTTTGTCATACAAAACAGAAAATCCTTTTTCCTTTTAAGCCTTTCATCATTTCAGCTATTCCCACTCTCTATCTTTGCTCGCTTAGTATAAATTATATGAAACTAAGATACTACTCTTTAATTAATTCCAATGGAAGATTATTGGAGTTTCTTTATTCTGTGAAGGGTTTCCTAATTCATAAGTGTGTCAGATGGGTCAGGTTGCAGAAACTCCCAAAAATTATCACATAAACATAAAATTACAAGACTTACCAGGTGTGAGCAAGGCCCTTCCACAGACATCGCCCAAAGCATAGATGTCTTTAGCTGAAGTATTCTGGAATTCATCCACAACAATTAGTATAAATTATATGAAACTAAGATACTACTCTTTAATTAATTCCAATGGAAGATTATTGGAGTTTCTTTATTCTGTGAAGGGTTTCCTAATTCATAAGTGTGTCAGATGGGTCAGGTTGCAGAAACTCCCAAAAATTATCACATAAACATAAAATTACAAGACTTACCAGGTGTGAGCAAGGCCCTTCCACAGACATCGCCCAAAGCATAGATGTTTTTAGCTGAAGTATTCTGGAATTCATCCACAACAATATTACCTTGGGAGTCAACTTGTACACCCTGTAGAATACAAAGAAATCATGGAAATGATTAAAATGGAAATAAATTATTTAAGTGCACTTACTGGGTAATACCTATCTCACACTTCTTCTGACAAGTTTAGTCAGCCAGAGTATAGAGCTCTTCCTGCATATGTCTCTTTATGAGGGCAGATGCCTCATATTGCTTTTGCTGTGGTGGGGGGAAGCAGAATTATGAACATTGTCTTTGTGCTGGAATCCATGCCATTTTTTATGGTATTTGCCCATATAATGTGAATTAAGTACTCTGAGTTGGTAAACCAATCAGGCTTTCTGAACCAGTTCTTTTCTTTCACAAAATGTGCTATCTTCAGTAGATAGCAAAAATAAGAACATTGCTTTGGACCAGTTTTTACTCATTTCTGGTCTCTATATTTTGGCTACAATGGCTTTTACTGATAGAATATCATTCAATTTTATGGAATATATGTCTTCAGAATTTTATGAAATATATGTCTTCAGAAACCACACCACTAAATAAACTCGGGTGCAGCAAACAGTGTTGACGTCCGAAATGTAACCCTTTCCCTAAATGGAGAGTCATAAAAAGTTGATAAGTTGTGCCTTTACTAGAGACACTATGAGTTATTCATCCGAGAGTCCAAATATTTGAAATTTGTGAGAATAGCTTGTGAAGGATAATCTGTAGAATTATCATGTTACTTTTTCCAACTGAAGAATTGACAGAAATGGAAAATAACAGCAGTGTTCAAAGATGAATCTCCATTTAGTTATGTGTTGTAGGAAGTGTCCGTACAGACAGTAATGACTTATATAACTGATTTTGTCCTTATTAGGTTACTTCTGGCCTTTTCATTTGCAGGATATGTAAGGGTGCCTGTACTTAGACATGCGAAAATCCGATTTTGTATCATTTTGGTATCATTTCTGAGGCTTTTTAGGAAACTGCAATATTCCATCTTCCAGTAAAATTTAAAATTAGGTGTGGACGTGTGAAAACATGCAAATCTTAAATGCTCTATAGCTAAAAAAATCAGCCCCCCTTCATCATATGACATTCTCATTTTGTTGAAGAGGTGTGGTCCCAATCTTTAAAAAAAAATAACCAGTTGCTTCATAGCCATGAAAATGATGTTTGATGAGAGGTAATTTTGTATACAAGTCCATGGGGAGTTATTTAGTGGTATGATTCCGACAGCACATTTTGTGAAGAATGCTCCCAATTTTCACAAATTTGTGAAATTTATGCAGTTGTGTTGGCAATTGTCTAGTAAACTATACATGTGAACAGTAAAATGCTCAAAGCAGGCATACATCATAAAAGAAGGGATTTTGTTATTAGATACAGGGATCCCAGATCCTTATTTTGACAGAAGTGTTGGAAACGTTAAATTTCTGTCTGTCCATTACGAAATAGCACAATCTCATGAAAATGTTTCTTACTTCCAAATTAGAATTACGTTTTCAAAAGCCTTGGAATTATCATCAGCGTTTGATATATAATTATCCTAATTACAAAATTCCTTATTATGTGACACATAGAGAAGCTCAAGCTCTACCATTCACAGGTGTAGTTTACTAGCCATTTACCAATGCAACTGTGCAAAAATCTCAAAATTTTTGAAAATTGTGGGCATTCTTCAAAAAATTTGCTATTATGGCTTTAAGTCATATGCAGAGGTTATTATCAATGACCTGCATTGCATGGGCATCATTACACAAGAATGACTTTGATTGGACACTCACAGGCATATGCCTATTCATGAGGTTTATGAATTAACTTACAGCTTTGTCCAGTCCCATATCGTCTGTGTTTTGGCGTGTTGCGACCAATGCCATAGACACAGTCAAAGAAGCCTTGAAGATTCCAGCACTTGTCTCGTAAGTCTGGTGCCATCCGTTCCGTTGGTCACAGATTTGACTACAAGAACAAAAAAAGAACGAGACTCAAAACAACCGTTATTACAATCCTGATACCATTAAATAAAAAGATACAGAAATGTTGTTAAACAACTAGAAAAGTGAGTTCTCTGGCAGTTCTCTTCCCATGGGTTTGCTGAAAATTAGTTTTAGGAAAACCCGTTTGACTGTTTTTGGTTAAAATTAGCTGCACCCCTGATTTTGTGTTAAGGAAGCCCCTTGCCTTTCAATTTAAAAGCAAAATGGTTCAGAATATTTTATTAAAAGACGGAATTCATGCATAATTGATTGTGAATGTGTTTTGTCATTAGTGCAGTTCACCTGTTTTGACCTTTCAACCTGTGTGTGACCTTTGATCTCACCATTGTTCTGTGCTCAAACCAAACAAATTTTTTTAGCAGTCCTTTTGGCCAAATTGGTTGTTCAAGCTAGGGCATTTCTAGGTAATTGACGCTCTAAATGACCTTTAACCTGCAAACTCACTTTTGGTTTGAAAACCAATACACACCCTCAGACCTAGTTCACCCCCCCCCCCCACATGTGCCAAATATCAAGCTCCAAAATGCAAAGCTCAAGCTCAAAGCTAAATATATAAAACACATTTGTTTTTGAAAAAAACACAAAACCAAAAGAACAAAAAAATAAAAAATTTTTTAACAAAAGTATGTTTTCTTACAATTACTGAAGTGAGCATACCATCTTTCAAAACAATATCCACTCAGGCGCGGACTAGGGAGGGGGCGGAGGGGAGCGCGCCTCCCGGTAATTTTTTGCAAATCTTGCCAAAATCAGCCATTTTGGACAAATTTCAGTCTTTACCTTTAACGCACCCCCCCCCCCTTCCCCCAGCCGCGGTAATTTTGACGTTTTTTCAAATCCTGATCCGCCCCTGCACATACTTCCTAAGTGTTGTACACCTACTTGGTAGCTTGAGAAGGATTTTAATCAATCCGTTGATTTTTGACCACTGTAACACCAGATTCCCCAAGAGTTGCTGTAACATTTGTACTTATCATCTCATCTCAAAATACTAATGCCTGATCAAATAAAAAAAAAATATAAATGGTAAATAAGAACAGAGCAAAAGATTGCTTCTTTCGGCTCATTGCTAATCATATTGGGGCACTGACCGAAATGGTGGGGGGTAGGGGTAGTGGCAAGGTAAAGACCCCCTACCTGGTTCATGGCTCTTCTGCAGTTCTTTAGACCACGTTAAGTAAGTCCAATTCTTAAGACCCCTACTTATCCAAAACCCCATTTAGCCAATATTTTGTGAAAATTGTGTTTCTTTCTTCGCTCAACTTGCCCCCCAAATTCAGTTTTTAATAGGCCTACCATTATCAAATTGGTCAAAAAATCAGTTCTGCACACCCAGAGGTTGTTTAAAAGTTTTGGATAACCATAGACTTTCTTTTTTGTCAAAAGTCTCTCATTCCTTTCTAGAGCTCTTTAAAATAAAAGTAGCCAATCTTATAAAATTATATTTTACTTCTATTTTTGGAAAATAATAAACACACCCCACCTTCCTAAAATTTAATAGTCTTAACTTTTCACATCAACAAAAATCTATGGGAACACCACAAGCAAGTAATACTACCTAAACTTGTAAATACCCACGTGTGTCACTATTTTGTAACCTGGCTAGCCAAAACCATGATATGAATGACCTTGGCCCTCATGATTACTGATTTCTGTTTGCTGATGTCCACTGCTTTGTGGTAGTACAACAGCCCGAGTGGGTCAATACACCGCAACAAATTGAACAGACTTGGTTTTGTCAGTGACACAAATATGTTCAAAAGTATAGGTGTTTCAAAACCAGTAGGGAAGGCAGTTAAATTAAGGGTTTTTTAATAAAACACCAAAACCACCATGTTCATCATTATTACCACAGGGATGGTTGATGAAATCATAGCCTGGTGGGGTACATTCACCTATGACAACTGGGTCATTCTCGGCAAGCCAAGTTTCATTTATAAACACGATATCAACATCATGCTCAATAACATCGTCTAACAGTGTGACAGTTTATTGGATATGGAACGAGCGTTCCAAGTATGAACATTGAGATTAGTGAAAGGCTTAGCCTTATGAACTGGAATCAAATTACGAAGATTATTACAATTAGATTTTGGATGACTAATATTGCCAGTGTGTCTTGTGCTATCTCCACATATACAGTATTTGTAGGCAAAGTAATTGCATTAAAAGAACTTAAATTTTTAGATGTTGGAACAACAATTAAGTTGGAAAATCAATTGTATGTGAACAGACTACATTAGAAACCCCCAGCGATTTGAAATTAATGGAATATTACATTTTAAATGGGCCCGCAAAAAGCCTTCCTTATACTACAACCTAATTTCATAATACTAACAAAAGTACAACCTATACAAAATATAAATAAAGAAATACTAAAGGTGCTGTTTTAAAATCACGATGACCAATGCTCAGCAAGTCGAGATCAGTGTACTTGGTCAGCTGGTGCACAAAAGACCTTGCAATCGGTATATAGCTGACCACGGACACTCACTTTGTATTTTCAAATTAAAAATGTGTCTTAAAGGCACTATCAGTGAATTTGTTTAACATAGGAAGATCAAACCAAATCATCACAAATATCAGATTTTTGCTGTTTGTAACAGTACAGCAGGTATCCTAACAACCTGCAAATGAATAGGACCAAAGCAACTAATAAGGACAAAATCGGAATTTTTTGTCATTACTACTGTCCGTATCGGACACTTAACTACAACACGTAAATTGTAAGGAGATTTCCTATCTTTGAACACTGCCGTTTTCTTTTCTTTTTCTTCTCTTTTCTGTAATTTCATTGGGATATTACAAAATAAAGTAAAAATATAAAAAAAATTCTACAGACTTATTCTTTCACTTTTAAGGTATTCCACAAGCAAAATTAATTAGATTTTGACTCTTTCGGATAAATCACTGAAGTGGGGTCTTTAAAGGGATGAGCAGCGATTTGCTAATCCGAAACATCGAAAAAATCATCAAAATTCATATTTTCGTATTTTTGTTACTGGCATCGATATGAGAACATAACCTGCAAGTGGTTGGTTTGAAATCCGCGTATTAAAGAGAAGGCAGTGCTTTTTATATGATTCTGTAATTTCTATATGTGCGTATCAAAATTCCGACTTGAGATCAAAACAGCCTTTCCCAGTGAATATCCCAGATTTTAAGCATGATATTGTGCATTATGCTCAATACAGTTTGACCTCAAACAAAAACATTGTTGATCTTTGTTTATTCTGTATCGGTGTAAACCACGATCAGCTGTTAAGTGTAGATTTTGAGACCCCATCGATCTATGTTTATTTGCGGGAGATGGTGTGACAAAATTCCTCAAATACTTAATTTTTTTTACTATTTGGTGGTTTGTTTCTACATTAATTAACCCTAACTGCCTTTTGGTTTCTAGCCTACCTCCAGAGAGGAAGGGAAGGGGTAAAGGGATAGAAGCTACAGAAACTTGGACATCCGTGGCGGGATTCGAACCCGGGGCCTCCGGCCCACCATTCCATATAACCAGGCATGGCAAGCCACGAGGGAGTCGCTGGCCTGGCCAGCGATTTCGTGACCATATGAGTGTTGGTGCGATGACGTCATCGCATCTTTTTGACTCAGACTCAGCTCATTGAGTTATATTGGTGTTTGGTGGTGTTAGGGTTGAAGCAGTTATATGGAATTGTGCCACTTATCCCTGATTTATAGGTTAAAAAATGTATTTCCACATTTTTCAATTCTCTCACATTATCGCTGCTAATCCCTTTAAGTAAAAATCTAAAATAGCAAAACTGGTTGGTAAAACGAGCACCATGCTCTACAAAAAGTACTCAAGAAATGCCCTAACAGGGCCGCGACGTGAATGCTTTTGCAAGAAGAAGAGAATGAAAAAGTGATGGAAAAACAACCCATAGACCCCAATTATTAATAGGTTTACCATATTCCTTTCACTTACTCTGAAAAATAATAATATACACAACAGACCATTGATCGCATTCCAAATAAAAAACAAATCTTGCGTGAGTTCTCAACTTCTCACAAATTTCTCCATTCAAGTTCACAGACAACCAGCAAAATTTACAATATGTTATGGGTAACATAAACTTCATGGCCAAATCATGCTTATTTTGTGGTACATACCTGTTGTCTTCTGATAAACATTGAGACATCACTTCCTAGCTCATTAAGAATGCCAGCTAACTCAACAGCAATATATCCTGCTCCTACCACAGCTGTTTTCCTGAGGAAAAAAACATCAGGATTTGTCTTCATGTACATTTGCATACAACTTAAAGGTACGATGAGAGATTTTAGGGCACCCATATATTGTGTCATAGTAGTGATTTCATAGAGATAAGACCCCCAATAGAATTCGTACCTTCTTTGGCTACAGAAATACCTTGCAAGTGAAAAACAAAGGCGATTTCATTTGTTTAAAGGACAGGGTTCTTGGTGGGTGCCGTCTAAAATCGATCCTGTGAAATTTTAGAGAAATTTGTATTAGCAAAATTTCCTCCTGTCACTTTAAAATCATTGTTGAAAACTTTATTTTTCAACAAGCTCAGAGGAAAAAAAGAAACAATGGAAACGCAATCTAAAATCTAAAATAAAAATTGTTGCCTTATATGTCCTTGAATATAAGACAATTAGACTTGACAAATGCCCAGGGGCCACTTGATATTCAAAGGGGGATAAGATGCGTGAACACAGAAAACGCGTAAAAAGGTGTTTTTTTCCAACCAAGGCGATGTATGCGGTACATGTTTGAGGGTGTCAAAAACAGCAAAATATGGAAAAAAAGGGTATGTTTTTCTTAACCCTGAAATTGTCATGTTATATTCTCATTAGCAGGGATCAAAATCATCCAAAATATTGTATCGGAACTGGGAGTCAAGCAAAATTGTCAAATTGTCAACTGTCATGTCAAAGGGACACGGGGACATTTTAGTGGGGACGCCCTAATTCTATTATGTTGTATTAAGTTAGGCGGTACCGAATGCCGCTTAATCGCTTAAGTTATTATGGTTTACAGGGTTTTTTTACATGTATGATTGAGAATACCACACAGTTCTAGGTCACCGAGGTCTTTTGGTATCATTGTTATTTTATGTTAGATTTGCAAGAGAAAGCATAATTTTTAGCCTTCGTGGCTCCTGGGGGCGCTCTCATAGTAGTTCAACTTGCGGGTTGTAAGATTATTGTTTTTAAAATTGTCATTTTGCCCCTTATGATTGGTTTTAGCCCTGAATGGGAAGTCTTATATCACACTATGACCCCATAGCCTTATTTTGGAAAAAACTGGCCTTATTTTGAGCCCAGCATGCGGACGGAGTTGTTGGGCATTGTAGCGACAGGTTGGCATTTTAATTCAAGATCCAAACCAAATTGTCAACCCTAAACCAAATCATTATTATTCATGGGTTTTTTGTGTTCATCTGTCCCTGAGCAGAAGGACCTGTGGGGATCGCTTTGTCCGTTGTTGTGATTGTTTGTTGTTGTGAAAATGGGGTTAAAATTTCTTTTATATCGCCCTCATTACTTTGACGGATTTAAACCGAAAATTGGGTCAGGGTTGCAGTATGGCATTACCAGTTGTTGATGAGATCAAAGGTTCACATGCGAAGGTTGGATTTCCAGTCTGTATAATGGGCTGTAACATGTTGAAATGGACTCATTTGAAAAGTTGAAGCTCGGTTGGTGCCATGGGTCATAGGTGCAACATGGGACCCCTCACTTGATGGTGGGGTCGGAGGCCACATGCCGAGGTCGGGGGTCATGTGAGGCCAGGTGTAAGTAGGCTGTAGATGGTAAAATTGCTTTTTTTTTGAAAAAAGTTGAAGTTCCTTGGGACCATACTTGAGTTATGGGGTGCAAAACATGGGATCCCCATTTTGTTGTTGTTGATGAGGTCGAGGTACGTCTGAAGTCAAAGGTCAGGTGAGATTTAGTGCAAGATAGCTGGAAATGTAAAATTGACCCCTATTGTAAAGGTGAAAAAGCTGAAGTTCAATCGGGACCAAACTTGATCATGAGGTGTAACTTGGGTCCCTCATTTGTTTATTAGGTCAAAGGTTAAAAGACTAAGGTCAAAAGGTAATGTGAGGTCAAGTTGTGAAACTGGAAATGGTAAAATTGACCTCATTGAAAAATTTGAAAAAGCGGAAGTTTCGGTTGGCCCCCCCCCCCCCCCCGTGCAACGTGGGGATCCTCGTTTGTTGATGAGTCAAACGGTCACGTGCTGAAGTCGAGGGTCATGTGAGGTCAGGTTGTAAGATAGGTGGAAATGTAAAATTGACCTTTTTCAAAAGTGAAGGTTTGGTTGTACCGGACTTAATATTATATAACTCCTCACTGTGTGGGATATTTGGAGTACATGTCCTTTTGCCCATCTGGATATTCCCAGTCTCTAATGCTACTAGTTCAAGGTTAAATGTTAAGCTTCTTGATATGTATTTTTAACAATGAAATGTTGTATGGCTCTGTCACATTAGATATGATTAGCTGGAAATGTAAATTGACACTCTTGTAAAGCTGAAGTTCAGCTGGGACCAAACTTGAGTCATGGGTGCACTGTGGTCCCTCATTTGTTGATGAGGTCAAAGGTACGTGTGAGGTCAAAGGTCATGTCGAGTCATGTTGTAAGATAAGCTGGAAATGGAAATGACCCATTTGAAAGTTGAAGTTGGTTGGTACCGACCTTAAGATTAACTCCTCATGTGTGGGAATTTTGAGTATATATCTTTACCCATTTTATGGAATATTTCCCTGCCTCTAATACTACTAGATCAAGGTTAACTGTTTTTTTACCTCTTGATATGTATTTTTAAAATGAATGTTGTATGGCTCTTGTACATTAGAAAAACACATCTGGTTTAAAATATGACTGCTGTTTGAGATATTAACAACTGCTCCTTGTCACTACTTTGGACCAATCCGCTATATATGTTATGCAACATTATGTAACCGCTATGCATGTCAATATGAGATCCGATAAAAAATGCACAGTGGCCCTGGATGTGCTCTGTGAAAAGAAAAAAAAAAAGCAAAGCAAGATAATAAGGGTGTATTTACGATTAATTCACTGCGTGCTTGTTGAGGGTATCTAAACAGATAAAGATACTTGTTTAGGTATGTTTTATCTTGTTTTTTTTTCAGTCGGTGAAAATACGTGTTAGGTGCATTTTGAAAGTCCTTGTTCACCCATCATATCCACCCGTTGTATACAAGTGCCCACCCCCCCCCCCGGACTACATGTTGTGCAAATCCCTCCTGAAATTTAATTTTAAGTATAATTTTGCCTATTTCTATATTTTTTTTAAATCATCATTTAGTGATCACAGCATGCCCCCACAACTTATATCCCAAAAATAATTGGATTATTTTATATCCTCGGACATGTCCCTAAGTATATTAGTTGTGCCTTACCAATAAGAATCATATGTGTATATTTGGATCTACTGAAGAACTTCTTCAAAATTTTGTGATTCTGTCTATAAACGACAGAAATTTCAACACAGTGGTCTATTGGGGGAGGGGGGGGGCCTAATGATCATTTGCTCACTTTAAAAAGCACCGTCAGAATCCACTGCAATTGGAATAACCTGGAGGATATCTAGTGAACAAACATGAAAAATGAAGGTATACAGGCATAAATCCCTGGGGGTGGGGAATATATACCCCAATATTCAGATGTGGTGGATGGTCTACTCCCAACAATCAATCCCCCAAATGTTGATGCCTGTGCCTATGTTACCATATTAGTTTAAATATGGTAAATTGTTAAAAATTTAAACAGAGGGCGGTTCTCATACCACAAAGGTCCCCCCCGCCCATCATTAGCTAACGAACACGAGACATTTTTAACGATCTCAGGGAGATGTGATGGGCCCACCAAGTTTCATCTCCTACCCAATGTTAAGTGATTTGACCTCGGATGCCCCACATGACCTTGAAATGACCATCAAATTTTTTGGCCAACTGATGTTACTCACCCACAAATTTTCATCCTCCTACAAATGTTTAGTGATTTGACCTTGGATGACCCCTCATGACCTTAAAAAGTTTTGGCACGGAATGTTGGTCACACCACAATTTTCACCCTCCCCCTCCAACCACATGTGAGTAATTGACCTTGTGACCTTGAAATTACTTCAAAAAGTTTGGTACGAATGTGACCACACCCACCAATTTTATCCTTTTACCACATGTTAAGTGATTATGACCCGTGGGATGACCCCTGCATACCTTCAAATTGAACTCAAAAGTTTCGGCACGGAATGTTGACCACACCACCAATTTTCACCCTCAAAAAACCAACAAATGTTAAGTGATTTTGAAGTTGGATGACTCGGATGACCTTGAAATGACCTTCAAAATCTTTTGTTAGCGAAAATGGTGACCACACCCACCAACTTTCAGCCTCCTACCACATGTTAGTGATTTGCCCTTGGATGACCTCGGATTGGACCTTGAAATGACCTTCAAAATTGTTTGGTAACAAACGGTGGACCCACACACCAATTTGCATCCCACCTACCACATGTAAGTGATTTGACCTTGGATGACCTCGACTTACCTTGAATGATTCAAAATTTTGGTAGCTGAAGGTTGACCACACCCCCCAATTTCATCCTCCTACAACAGTTATGATTTGACCTTGATGACCTCGGATGACTTGAAATGACTTCAAAATTGTTGTACTGAATGGTGACCACACCCACCAAGTTTTGCATCCTCCTACCACATTTAATTGATTTGACCTTGGATGACCTCGGATGACCTTGAAATGAACTTCAAAATTGTTGGTCTACTCAATGTTGATCACCCCCACCAAGTTTCATCCTCCTACACATGTTAGTGAATTGACCTTGGATGCCCTCGGATGCCTGAAATGAACTTCAAACAAAATTTTTGGTACTCATGTTGACCACCACCCACCAATTTCTCATCCCCTACCACATGTTAAATGATTTGACCTTGGATGGACCTCGGATGCATTGAAATGACCTTCAAAATTTTTGGTACTGAATTTGACCACACCCACCAATTTTTCATCCTCCTACCACATGTTAAGTGAATTTGACCTTGATGACCTCGGTGCTTGAATGACCTTCAACTTTTTCTGCACTGAATGTTGACCACAACCCCAATTGTTTCATCGTCCTACCACAACAGATAAGGATTATAAGCAATTTAACTCCATTTTGCATATATTTGACCTTGAGACCAATGCTACATGACCCTCCTCCTCCTCCGAACTCATCCACAAAGCCTACTTGAGTGGCCCTCTATGGTGCGAAGAGGACACCCATACTTTGCTCCAAGCACAAGATCTCGTGGTTGAACGTTATTATAAGCTATTAAGGCCCTATTTTGCCCATATTTTTGACCCGACTATTTTTGACCACATTTGACCTTTGACCCATGTCATATTACCCACTGTATCCCCCCACCGCCTACTGAGATACATCTATGTTGCAAAAGATGGACTTCCACACTGGCTATTTCCAAAGATATCGCGTGGGACGCACACACACACGGACGGCTACCCATTTCTATAGTCCCCTTCGCCAACAAAGTTGGCGGGGGACCATTACATTAATTATTTTATCTATATGGTGAAAGTTTTTATTGTGCTCCTTAACCATATGTACTTTCCTGATGAAAGCACCATCAATAGTAATCATCCTGTCTAAAAGATGAAGCCTCAAACTAATCTCCTTCATTTGAGAAAATCACAACTTTGTAAGAAAATTCTGAATATTTGTATAACACAGTTCCTAAGGAACTTTTATACTACAAATAAATGTTTACTAAACCAGAACAAAAATCTAATTCATCTCAAACCTGGGAATTGAGCATTTTAAGTGACTATCTAGTATCTTTAGTTCAAGTTGACTATTTAAATTAAATCGCAAAAGAAGAAATATACTTTTCAAATCTCTGAGTCAGCCTTTAACTCATGATTTTCTCAGTACAGAGATGATTTTGGTTAATTAGACTTACTTTGGTAGATCTGTGAGTTCAAAGAAGCCATCACTTGTAATACCATGTTCTGCACCTGTTGGAAAAAAAATCATTGAAGGAAATATTGTGTTTTTTTTTACTTGTAACACGGAAAGGCTGTCTTTAACAGAACACATCAAAACACATGTTAAAGCAATAACAGCACATTTTTGAAGAGCACCCCCAATTTTCAAAATTTGAGATTTTTGCAGTTGTGTTGGTAATTGTCTAGTAAAACTATACCTGAGTGGTAATGCTAAAAATGTGTATTTGTCATAAAAGAAGGGTATTTAGAATCGGATCCCTGATTGCAATTTAATGGCGGAGCTGGAAATGCCAAATTTATGTCCGTCCATGAAATAGTACGTGTCATGTCACCTCATGAAAATGATCTCTAACTTGACTTCCTTGAACCGACGGAACAACTAATGGATGAGCTTCGACACGTACATGTGCAATTTACCGGCTATTTCGTATTGGAAGGACGTTTCCAGCAGCCGTTGAATTATTATCAGAGATATCCGATATTAATTTTTCTAATTACAAAATTCCTTCTTTTGTAACACATATATATAGAGTTTTGAGAGCTACCATTCACAGGTATTGTTCACTAGTCAATTTAATGCAACTGTGCAAAAATCTCAAAATATCCTGAAAATTGGGGGCGCTCTTCACAAAATGTGCTGCTATTGCTTTAATGTGTGCAAAACCAAGTCTGCCCATCTTACAGGTAAAAAACCCAGAGATTTCATTCATTCCCAAGGGAGTTTGATCACGGAACTAACACTAGTAAACTGGGATCACCCGATCACGTCAGAGCCACATACCGATAATAAAAATGAAAATCTGAACTTTGACCTATGGGCAATTGAAATTGTCACTATGAAAAAAGTGGTTCACATATTTTCATCCTTAGCAACTCCGATATAAGATTTTGAACCCCATAATTGATTAATCAATTCAAATAATTATATAGCACAATATAGCCAAATTTATACCATCAGATTGTATTTTTCTCAGAAAGTTCAAATTCGCCTTGGCCTTTCGTATAGACTTTCACAGTTAAGCCCATGGTTATGACAACATTAAAATTGATGCTATCAGCATATAATGGGTTGTTTGATTTAAGCATTATTAATTATTAATTAATTGCCTCTCAAGGTATATATGTAAGCAAATACATCCCAAGATTTAATTATTATAATTTTAGTAAAATATCTCAATTTTTTCACTCCCGTAGGTGCCCAAGGGGGGGGGGGGTTCCTGGGAACCCAACCTAATTATACTAATGAAGCTGTGGGCAGATTTCATTTTGTTTTGTATCAGGAGAAGCATATTGATAAATCAAAATTTCATTGGAAATACGAAAAATTGCAAAAAAATCAAATGTTGGGTCCCACAGACCCCCCGGGCACTTAAATGTTAAAGGTAATTACAAACAAGTCCCATGGGATTATACTTGAGGGACTGCAGTAATGATAACAAAATTCAACATTGAGTTTGAGGGTCACGGTGCAATCAGCCAGATTTGTATACCCTGGGTCAGGGGTTCTCAACTAGTCCTTACAATGCACCACGTAAATGAAAAAAATGTAGGGAAAGCGCCAAACTTGCCTATTTCTCAGTGTATTCCCAATGTATTTCTTTGTTTTTAGAGTGTCAAAGCGCCAATCGGTACTTGCCAAAGCAATAAATTTGGCGCACGCGCCGCCAGTTGAGAATCCCTGTCCTGGGTGGATAAAGCATACACCATAAAGGCTGCCCCTGGAAACTAAAGGGCAAGCTGCCCTTGGAATCCAAAGAGCTGCCCTTGGAATCCAATGGCTACCCGTGCAATTCCAGGGCTACCCTTGGAATCCAATGGCTACCCTTACAATTCCAGGGCTACCCTTGGAATCCAATGGCTACCCTTGCAATTCCAGGGCTACCCTTGGAATCCAAAGGAGCAAGCTCAGTGTAATTGGATGGACACTAGATTTTGTTTGGAGAGCAATCATTATTTACATGCACTACAGGAAATCAAGGATTTGAACTTTTATTAGACAAACAAATTTGTGTTCCCCTTTCGCTTCCATTCAAAAATTTTGCATCCCCCAATTTTAAGAGATTTCTTAATGTTCATGTTTCCCTCTTTCCTTGTTGAAAAATCTTCATATTTCCCCCTCTCACTTACAATTTTGTATTCTCCCTCAAATCCCCCATTAGCTTCAAATCCCCCATTAGCTTCCATTCCCCCAGTGTAAATAATGACTACCCCCCTTACATTAGTGTTAGAAAGGTATGTGCTTAACAACTTTGTTTGAATTAGGTGTGTACCCAGGTCAGGAGGACCTCGGGGTGGGTCGGGGTGTGGAGGACCTCTAATAAGTAAAAGTTGGCTGATTTTGTGTAATATTTTGCAACCCCAGGGTGGGTACATTGGTGAAGTACAATGCAGCAAGATTTTTATGGCATTTTGGTCCACTTTTCAGGGGGACTGCTTTGTGGCCAATTTGTTCTTTTTCCTGACAGATTTTTTTTAAGGTGCTTGTTCCGATTTATGTGTATTGTGTTCTCTACTTGATATGAGAGCCTGGCACTTGCACATACACCCCACCAAGTACCGTGGGAAACAAACTTGCGGTTTTGATGGTAGACGCGATAATGCATGTTGCATAGCCCTATTCAATACTATGCTAATATTGATGGTTAACCACTAAAACAGCGGTTTTTTGTTTATATCTTGGGAATGAAATGGATTTGAGGGCTCAAATTTCAGGACGACAATGAGAAAAATACGGCCTTTAATCTGATATCAAAATCTATACTACTTCCGGGTAAATCAGGAGGGTCCCAAATTGATTGGAACACGCACCTTTAATGGCATGATGGTGTAGTGCTTGCTCAGGGCGTACTGGGGTCCCTTGTCTAGGGCAAATTCCCATTTTTGAGGCAAATTTTCACCCAATTGGAGGTGGTTTTGAGCAGATATCTGGCTGGAGGGGAATTTCTTGGTAGCAGGCAAAAAGGTCTGATTTATAGCTTGATGTTTAAGTTTTTTCCTGGCCAAAACTCTCTGGGGTGGCAACCTGCAACCCTCTCCCCGACAACCTGTTTTCTTTCCTTTTTATGTTTTTAACCTCAAGAAGCCAGGGGAATCTGCACCCCCTACAAGTTTACCCCTATATATCTAAACATTCATACCTGGCACATCTGGCACAATGGGTTTCCCTCCAGTAGCATTAGAAATGTTTACCCGTGTATTTCTGTTTCTGTCCCATCTCACTTCAATGCTCTTACTGTCAACAAACTTGGCATTCATTATGTAGTCCACAGAACTCTCGCTCAATTTATTTTCATATATTCCATTGAGTCTTTTAACATGGCCTATCTCGCGAATTGTTGAATGAACGCTGGAAGAAATTTCCAGTAATGCAATGCAGTCATATGAATTACGGGTGTGGGGCATGGTGGGGTTTAATGTGGAGGCCATGGTGGGGGGGGGGACTTGGGGGCAGTGAGCACGATGGGGGAAGGGGGTGTGTGTTCCTCCACTTTTGGAATGGAGGGGCCTGATCCTCCCCCACAAGACTTTTCATTGATTGATGAGATATGTCCTAGGCTTATCATAAATGCAAGAACATGATCGCCATTGAAATTGCTCAGGTCAAGTGCCATGGCCCCTCTACTTTAAAAACTGTTGCTTCAACTGGCCTGAGATGACCTTTGACCCTGGAAGAAACCTTTCACTTTGAGGTAATTTTAACAGCCAGACAGCGGTAGACAGGATGATTGACTTGGTAAAGTTGCCTCGCTGACTTGCAGACGAGAAATGACAATTCACCTGTGCACAGAAGTTTTAAAGGCAGACTGGCACATTTTCAGAAATAATGAAATTTCTCTTCTTCAATTTCCTTCAACAAAGTGATACTCTAGGCCATTGGAAGAATAGAGAGATCTTTTTTACACATAAAAATAACATATTCTGAAATTCATAACATTAAAAAAAGGTCTAACGACCTCCAGGTAATTTAAGTTTGCCGTAACTTTATCAATAAATGTGTCTATCACATGGAATAATCATAGACTCGTACTCATTGATATTCAAACCACAAAAGGTCCACCTGGTCAAACCAAACAGGCTGCATGCCGTGGAATCAACTCTGGCATGTGCTTTTCTTGTGTTCACGCCAGTCCTCCGCATCATCTGGTGAAGAATGTTGCCAGCATTGTTAATTATAAACCCCTTCTGTTTTACCCTAAGCAACTGAATTTGAGCTTTTCAGGTGAGGGCTAATGTATATAAAAGTTTATAACCATTCAAATATCAATTTTTGAAAAAATCTAGAGGGTGCACTCTTTTTCAAATGTCCATGTCTCTTTAAACGTCATATCATTGCAACCTAGGCAAATTAAGGGTTTATAGTGTTACTAAGCTGAGGGCACATGTTGTCCAGTAGATTAGCGCTCGGCCCGCCCGCCAAAAGTTGTGGGGTTGAGCGCCCGCTGAGGCCAATGTGTGTCGCCCTTGAGTAAGGCATTTTACCTCATTCCTCCTCTCTACCCATGTGTATAATGTGTACCGGCATTATTCAATGCTGGGAAGGTAACATACTCCTTGTAATGAGTTGTGGCGATCCCCTACAGCAACATATATGGTGGAGTCTGGCCCAATCTCTTTGAAAGAGAGATGGGCACTTCGTTTCCTGTATACACAGTCGTCCCCCTTTAACCTTTTTTTTTAGTGTTACTAACCCCAATTTGATTGTGAAGGTCACTCGGGGATTGGCACAATTACAATTCAAAAAATTCCACAGGAGATGCTAATAGGGAAAGGATAGAAACATAGGTCAATTAGAGGGGCATACTTTCGTGATCCACACCTCGTCCTCCGACTTACCCTAAAAAAAAGTGAGATTTTTGTAATCATCTGAACCGTTAGCCTTAGTATCCATGTGTACCTAATCTTAAGGTGCCAATTGGTCGTATCTGTAAGAAATTCGCAATGTTTGTATTTTTTTGTCCTAAATGGACAGAAATTATAGCACAGTGGCCTATGGGCTGGCGGGAAACAGCAATTGCTCATAACACAAAACCGCAAGATGGGATCAACTAAATTTTTTAATACTTTCCTCAAACTATGATAACAACTAAAGATGCTGACAATCATGAATGCACCTTTAATTTTGCATGTTTAATCCATGTGAACCCACCTTCTCTACATCAAAGCCGTAGAACTTCTGATCATGTAGCATCTCTGCATGCAAGCAGTGTTTGAACATCACCCCTTCTTGGGAAACACATCCTACCTTCACCTGTGTCAAAACAGAACTATAAAAATTCAGACTCAAAGGACTGTCTTTCATTAGCTACAACAATTATGCAAGAAGCGTTTGCTTACTTTATTATTAGGATAAGGGGAACAAACTAAGTTGTTCAAAAGACTGGCATTTTTTTAAAAATGGGCTATTAGTTGGCAGTGTTTTTATTTTTTAGGTTTTTACTGACTTGAATGATTTTTAATTTTCAGGAAAAACAATAAAAATTCAGCCACTGTGGCTAAAAAAAGAGTGGGTCCAAAATGCAATTAAAAATCAATCATGAATTTTCGCATTAGAATTTTTTTTAAAAATCGACCGCTTTGTGGCCAAAAAATGAAAAAGTGGTAAAAATTCTGAGAGGCTGTAGGAAGGTTGATCCTTTATCACCATATATATTCCCATTTTATGGGCTTGAAATTTTAGCTTCAATGATAGATACAACAATGATATAATGGTATTGACGGTTAATGATATTAACTTAAAATATCACAGTATGCCGACGATACCACTTTATTCTATATGGATTCGGAAAGATGCATTAGAAAATTATAAAAACCTTACAATTATTTTACGAGCTTTCGGGTTTAAAGATAAACATCGAAAAAAAAACGGATTAGAAGTCGTGTGGATTGGGTCCCATAACATCGAAATACTGAAATATGTAGAAAGTTGAAACTAAAATGGCACTTTGATCGCATTTAAGCTTGAGGTATTTCTTTTAACACAAATATGCCGAAATGTTATTATACCAATCAACTATATAATTCACTTGACTCCATGAGAAAGGTAATTGCCATAACTGGTCTAACGAAAATTTAACAGTCTTAGGTAAAGTCTGTGGTAAAATCCCTGTGTGACCCTAAACTCAGTGATATCGCCCAAATGCTTCCAAATCCAAGTAACGATTTTATTAAAACTTTAAATAGGGATATTTTCAATTTTATGTGGAAGGTAAACCAGAAGATAAAGCCGACTAGATTGACCATTGAATTTGGAAAAAAGATCATTTATTTCATTGGGAAAATGTAGTTCAGGGTCATTTAGCATGAGCTTTGCACAAATATAATAGGCAAACTACCTTGCTATTGTATAGTTTGCCATTGATCGGCAAAGTCATTACATAGGCCTGCAGTGCCCCGGGATACAAGTGTCACTTGATCGCGACCAGGTTTTACATATCCGGAACCCTTTAATTCAATTAACAGGGCCACATGTACATGGGGAACGGATATACAAAATTACTCATGAACATGGAGCATTAAAATTCAGATTACGTTTATTTTGTTGATCTCTTGGGGAAAACACGAAGCCGTTGATGACCACCGTGGGATTTCAGAAGTCTTAAAAAGAGTGAACCACACACAAGTTTTCGATGACAGTATTTTTTTTCAGATCCTGGATAACTATGGGTAAGATTTGAATGTTTAAAGCAATAACTGCACTTTTTGAAGAGCTGTCCCCCAATTTTCAAATCTTTTGAGACCTTTTTGCACAGGCTGCATTTTGCATTGGCTAGTACACTATATAACCGGTGAAGGTATAGCTCAAAACTCTCTATGTGCGGCAAAAGAAGGAATTTTGTAATTAGAATATCGGAGATCTCTGATAATCAACATCTGCTGGAAATATGAAATAACTGAAATGAAATCATGTACGGTCATTGCGCTCATTCATTAGATTTTCCTTGGTTCAGGCAAGTCAAGTTATAATTAGAGGTCATTTTCGTGAGGTGATACTATTTCATCAAGACATACTTATTTTGCGGTTTCCAGTTTCCCACCACCGTTCAATTTCAATCCAGAGTTTGTTCTAATTACAAAATTGCTCCCGCAAATTTGTTGGAAAATTAGTCAAATTTTCTCAATCAAAGCCAAAATTTTTCAAATTTACTTAAAATGTCAAATTTAGCAGTAAAATGCAAAATTTGTACCCAAATTTCATATCTGGTACCGGTATAGCTACGGGTCCCTTTTTTTGGCAAAATATGTGTATATACTATGTGTCCCTAACTTCCAGTCTCCGAGGCAGTCCCTACCCAATCCAAATTTGAGAACCCCCACCGCTGGGCATTGTAAACAAATTAAATCATGACTTACACATGTTCCACCGAGTCGCTTGTACTCGACCAGCCCAACAGATACGCCAAACTCATTTGCTCTCCCGGCCGCTAGCGATTCCTCCAGAACCACCACCAATAACCAAATAATCAAAACTCTTAACTGCAACCTGCCTGCATGTTGGCCACTCGTTCACAACAAACCTGGGCTGGCTTCTGCGAGAGAGTTCTGCAATAATACAATTGACCTTGTGCCTGCCCAACTCAATGTTAATGTCTGTATTTGTGTTTTCTCTGCTTGCTTTACTGTCGGTCCATTATCCATTAGTCTCAATCCCCATTAAGCGTGCCAGTAGAATGATATACATGTATATCTTCACGACACAGGGCCTATACTACTACTACGTCAATCTTTATACTCAGGCCTCCTCTGCTACAACACCAGATCTAGCTTGCAAGCTAAAGTGATCAGTAAGTAATAATACTCCCCACATTTTGACCCATTTTGATTTCTAGGGTCATGCAGGCTATATGGATAAACTAGAAACTTGAACCGACCTATTTTTTACCCAGATATCCCAAATGGCTGTGTGTGGTTGTGTGTGTTAGTAATATTATATATATATATATATATATATAATATTATATATATATATTATATATATATATATATATTAATATATAAATAAAGAATCAGGCAGTAGTCAAGTTAGTACGTACATACCTAGTTACTGGCAGTTTCATGCGACCAGTCTATGCTGGTCGCATCATCAGGCCTATAGAATAGATATATATATATAATTATATATAATATATAAACATATATTATATCCTAGATTGAACCATAGGGGAAAATTTAATAATTCATTAGGCTAGAATGAGCTTTTAGTATTAGGCTAAATAATATTCATATTCTTGTAGCCATTGAGATTATACTTCATTGGATAAATTAATATTCATATCTTTTGACGGCATAAGCGCAACACAAGGAAAAACGTTAAGGCGAAAAAAAAAATTTCGCCCCCCCCCCCTAACGTTGAACTCTATACATAACAAAAGGGAATTTCGCCTTAAGGTAGGATATGTGGATATATATTATATGAGAATTTTAAGCAAGGAAAAAAAAAATACGTTAATCCTAAACAGAGGGGCAGTGGCAGCGCCAAACCTCTTTTTCTGGGGAGGTGGCAAATGGGGGAAAGTTAAATCTTGGAGGGGGGGGCCAAAGTGAATTATGGGGGGAAAACTATGGGGAAACTTGGAAATTTTTAACCCAATTTGCCCAAAAGCGCTGATTTTTTGGCCCCAAATTGCCAAATTTGCAAAAAATAAAAAAAATCCTTAATTTTTCTTTCGGCGAGGGGGGGGGGGGGGGGAACTGGGGAAAGCAAAAAAAATTTGTGGGGAATCCCCTTTCCCACCCCACTGCAGAGGGGTAAACATTAATTACCCTTCTCGACACCAGCTTCGACTGCACCCTTCAACACCCTATGATTACAAAGAATCCCTGCACCACAAGTTTAACACTTAAACTGACTAGTGGGTTTCTGGAGAGTGCAATCGATCTTGCCACCTTTACTTAGTTACTAATATTTCTGACTTGTATGCCTTTATTGTTAAGCAATAACAGATTTGACGAGCATCCCAATTTGCCAGATTTTTGGATTTTTGCAGTGACATTGTAAATAGCCAGTAACTACACCTGTGAATGGTAAAGCTGGAACATTCTATCACAAAACGAAGGAATTTTTAATTAGGATAATTAAAGGTGCTGTCCGATTTATGTGTATTGGGGTCTCTACTTGATATGAGAGTCTGGCACTTGACATTATCACCCCATCAAGTACCGTGGGAAACAAACCTGCGGGTTTTGAGGTAGACGCAATAATGCATGTTGCAAAGCCCCTATTCAATACTGTGCTTACTATTGATGGGTTAACCCTAAAAACGGCGGTTTTTTGTTATATATAGTAATGAATGGATTTAAGGGCTCAACGTTAAGGACGAGAATGAGAAAATACGGTCTTTCATCTGAATATTCAAAATCGATACTACTTCGGGTAATCAGGGGGGTCCCAAAGACGATCGGAACAAGCACTTAATATTGGATACTGATAATATAATTTCAGTGGCTTGTGAAAACGTCCTACCGGTAGTGTAAACAGGCAGGGGAGGGGGGCAGGTTGCCATCCCAGAGAGCTTTGACCTGGAAGAAAACCTTGAAAATCATGCTAAATCAGCCCACTTTTGCCTTCTCACCAGGAAATTTTCACCTCCAACTAGGAAAATCTGCCTCAAAACTGGGAATTTTCCCCCTTTGACAAGTGACTCCTGTTATGCCCCTGGTCCTTCCAATATGATATAGCCAGGAAATAGTTCCATTTAGTGTCTACACTCATCCATTAGTTGTTCCGTTAGTTCTGGCAAGCCAAGTTAGAGAACATTTTTGTGAGGCAGCACTATTTTCACAAGTGACGGACAGAAATTTGGCATTTCCAGTTCCGACGTTAAAGTGACAGGAGGAGATTTTTTTAGGATACAAATTTTTCTCAAATTGCACAGGTTCGATTGTAGACCACCTGCCAAGAACGTTCCGAAGGTTTATTGGACAAACAAGTACAAAAGAAAACAGTAAACCTTGTTTTGAACTTGCCTGACTATCGTAATTGTCCCTATAGAACACCGTGCTTTGACTTTCTGTCGTGCACGACAGAAAGTACTAAATCATCATATTATTACATAAAGACGGCGTATTTGGCTTATTCAATTCAGTTGTGATCTATACATTGGAAAGCATTCCAAATATGCAAAAAGCCTGGATTCGAACAAAATTGGGGGCGCTTCTTTCTGGAAATCTCATGTCTCTTTAAATTAGAATCTGGGATTCCAATTTTAGTTACAAAATTGCTTCTTTTATGAGCCTTTTTGAGCATTACCATTAGCAGGTATAGTTTACTAGACTTTTACCAACGGTGCAAAAAACTCAAATTCTGAAAATTGGGGGTGCTCTTCAAAAAAGCTGTGCTGTTAAAGGTACAACGGGAGATTTTACATATCAGGTGTCCCTTAAAAAAAATCAAAAGTACTGATTTTTACCCTGATGTAAAGCTTTGCATCAAAAATATCCCCATCTAAAAGGATTAAGCTGAGAAATGTTTCTTTGGTACAAAAATTGTGAAATTTCTAATTTCATATAGGAGCAAATATGAAATTCAGCCTATGTTTTACATTGAAATATCAGCAAATCAAAATCACCTTTTTTCTCTCTTTTAAAACGTTTCTGTACCCTAACACAAGGTAAAATATCTATTGAGTGTCTAATCTATATGAAATTACTATTATGACACAATATTTGGGTGTTTCAAAATCTCTTGTTGCACCTTTAACTTTTGGATACACATCTTTTCATGATAAGAATTAATATCCATCACCCTGTTAATTACATAATTAGTGTCGGTCTCTTGTCCATCAACAGGAGTGTTGGTAAAAAATAATTTATTAAAACCAGAAAACATGAATATATTTCCATATTAGATCAAATATGCACATAATAATAAGCAGACATACTATACTTAGGCCATCAGTTCAGATGACATAAAAATAACTTCTTTTTGGTGAGACGGGAATGAGACTGTGGATCACGAAACGCCCCTTTAACAATAAATACAAAATTCAGTTTATCCTTTTTTTTGCTTTCGCTTTGTCTAATTCCATTTTGTCTAATAACCACTTTGTCTAACACTGTCCTGTCTAAACTCTGATGGTCTAATTGCCACTTAGGCTAGAAGCTTCTTAGTTTATTGTCACTTGATTTAATATTAACCAGTTGGACTAATTGCCACTTTGTCTACAACCATTTTGTCTAATATCCAACAGGATTTCCACTTAAGTGTAATAATTGTTTGGTCTACACCCATTTAGTCTAATAACCAACTGTTCTAAACCCATTTTGTCTAAACCCATTTTTCTAATGATCAGTGGTTCTAATAACCATTTAGTCACAATCAAATTATTAACCCTATACCCTAACCATGCCATTAGTGAAACTGTTTTTTGACAATCTGGTAATGAGACCAAATGGGCAGTAGACAAAATGGCAATATATAGGCAAAATCGTTTTTAGACAGTCTGGTGATTATACCAAATTAGTCCAGAGGGTAAACACCCGTTTGGAGCAAAATCATGCACTATGCGATAGAAGTATAGCATTTGGTACATGCTTAATATGGACCACAACCAATCATTTCAAAACGGGACCCCAGCTAGATTTGACCTGTGGCGGCCGTGGTGACTATTTTTCAAAATGGCCGTCAATAACATTTTCAATGTCTCATATTTCGCTTAACACTTAAGTGACCAAGGGGGGTTCCTAGGGACCCTCCAAATTTGTTTTCGCGCTGGCCGCTTTACGCGTGGGATTTTTGCGCCGAAATTTTTTGTAATTGTCTGACTTTTAAACACGCTTCTTTTCATACCAAAAGAATTAAAATCGGCCAAGCCGTTAATGAGTTAATTAGTGAGGGTCCCATGGAACCCCCTTGGGCACTAACGGAAGTCATTTGAGAATATTTTTAAAAATAAGAATAAGAAACGGAGAACCAAAGCAAATTTTTTTTTGCTGATATAAGTTCACACATACATGTAAGTAAACAATTATTAGTAACAATAAAAATAATTAACCCTTTATGTGCTGAAAACAAACAATTTCACCATGTACGTTGCCAAACCGTTACTGTACAAACTCTATGGGAAAATGACGTGTATTTTGCAACACCCGTAAAAATACGGGATTCCCTGAAACTGCTGGTTTTGTGTTAAATATAAGTAATTTGGGTCTTCTAGAATAGATATCAACATAAAATAAGTTTTCAAAATGTTTGATGTAAGCGCAAGGCTCATTTTTGAATTTTCCGTCTTTTTGCCCAATTTTCGCGTGTTTTGAAAACAATGTTTTGCCCCTAATTTGCACCCAAAATAACAAATGTCATTTTTTATTGCTGATTTGGGGTTGTCTTATGCTCCTTCACATGTGGTCTAAATTTCGTGCAAAAATTCCCTCGGGAAGTGTTTCCTTTGGGGTCCCATGGACCCCCCCCCCTTTGCACCACGGAGTTGAAAACCCCTGTGCACTTAAGTGTTAATTAACACAGATTTTTTTGTGTCTATACCCATGTTTTAATGCCAATTTATTCAATATGCATTTTTTGTTTTTTGTTTTAACAATTCTGTTCTGTCAGGTATTTTATTTTCCATATGGCCGCAATTTTGCACTGAAATTGTCATTTTTTCTATATACCTGGCTCAAATGATATTGACTAGATTTTGGTGTCTATACTTTGTTTTTTTAGGATCAATAAATCAAATATGAACATACATGTTAAATATCTTGTGTCGTCTGTGTTTGTCCAATATGGCGGCATTTGTGATTAAAATCAAGACCATGTACTTAAAGGGAATAGTCAGGACTATTAACTTTTGAGATGTTTATTAAAGCATTTAAGATAATGGCCTATCCCTTAATTGGTAAACTAAATGAAACGTGGCGGAATACTACCTGGAACCTCGCCATTTTCACAAATAAGTGTGCATGTGCGGTAAACTAGATTCTTGTATTCAACCTCAACACAGAAGCTAAAATCGATCAAATAACAATGTATGCAGCTGATTGTGTTTGTACAAAGATTGGAAAGTCAACCGTGCATAACATACAGGGCAGGTCTAGTCATAATGGCGATTCATGTCATTGCACCGCGTTCACATATTTTTGAATAGCACCCCTTGAAGCTGTTTTTTTTAAAGCCACTATCAGTTTTTTTTTTTAATCATAAAAATCAACATTTTGTCTCTACATTGCTAGTGTGAGGTCATTCAACAACTTATATTACGTCCATTTGTGAAAATACACTAAAGCATTATAAAGCAGTCTTGAAGATCCCATGTATTCTGGTTTTCTGGACCTTAAAAGTCAGATCCCGACATTTAGTAGTAATAAAGCATAAAATCGTCACTGCTTGAAAAATACAATGTGTTGTACGCTTTAGTACTTCCACGGGTCTTTAATACAACAATTTTCAATACAACAGTTGTCAAGGGGACTCGTGACTCCCGGGGATTTCAATGATTAAAGCAATCCACCTATTTAGTCTTAAGTAGGTCAGAGCACAAGAAAAGTTTTGTGGAGAATTCCCAGGGTGGAAGATGGCGGCCATTTGCGTTTTCAAAATGGCGCCATTTGGAATTTCAAATCAAACACTCGAGTTGTGAAGTGCTAGGAAGCTAGTTTTTGGTGCCAAAATTATGTTAAAAAAACACCTACAACTCTCTGAAAAGCATAAAGCTAGTGAGGGAGGGAACATAAGACTGCCAGCATTTCAGAGGATTTAAAATGGCCGCCAATTACCATATTATTGGATTTCAATCAGTAATTTTAGGATGAGTTTCCATACAATTAATTATGGTGACACAGTTCCCTTTAACATTTTATTTTTCCGTAATTTCCTATCTTTGGGTTAACGTTCGTATTAGTTAAAGGGGCCTGGGGAACCGTCGTTTCCAAAATGGCTGCCATTTTTTTTTGTGATATTTCAAATCATAACCGCGTTGTGAATGTGCTACGGAAGATCGTTTGGTACAAAACTTCATTTTAACACTACCAACTCTCTGGAAAGGATTAAAGCTAGATTAGAAGGGGAACATTAAGCCTGGCAGCCATTTTGTTTTTCAGCATGGCCGCCATTACCATGTTTATTGTACATTTTCCGCAGTAATTTTAGGTTGAGTTCATTATAACTTTAATTGATGGTGACACAGTCCCCTTTCTCGAGTCGATGTATATAAAGATGTTTCCTAATTGGTAAGAGTAAAAAATGCTACCTTTGCCAAACAAAAAATGCTACAATATGAAAAACAATGAGAGAAACCCATTATGGAAGCAGTTTGCGGCAAGCTCTGTGTTTTTAACGACCGGCGGCAGTTCACTGCCACCCCCCCCCTTGGTCCCCCAAGGGGCTACACAAGATCACCCAACCACTGTACCCTATCCATCGCAACAACCCATAATCACACAGGTTCGACCGTGAGCCGTTAGAGCAGTCTATTTTGTCTGAGTACATTAAACGCTACGGTAGGGTACGGTGTCCGTGCGTGTTGTATTCGAGTGATGTTGTGGAGTACTCCTATTTTGGTATGCGATCCTAAACTGCAGGTGTGTGGTTTAATTGGTATATTCCCACAAATATATTTATCAAGAACAAGCTCACTATTAGAATTCACTTTGCAGGAGTCCTATATCAGACCAGATAGGCCGCATGCCACAAAACAGCACCGTGAGACTATTTTAAACTCTTAAAGTGACGTTGGAGTGTAATGGTATGAGCCCCACAAATCTGGATTTCTCATGAGCACGCTCACCAACCCCATCAATCCACTTTGGTTTATTCTTTGTTTATCACCAATTGACATGTTAAGGTTCTAAATCACGGCTGTCATCCTCATCTGCCAGGCTTGGGCCAGGGGACATTGGTTAGTCACACAATGTTCTTGAATCATCGGGACTCGATGAGGAACAAAAGTAAGTTCTATACAGTCAGTCCATGATGCATTTGCACTATTGTTGCACATCAAGGACTGGTACAATCATTCACCAATGAATTATTGCAGCTGGACCAGGAGGCAAATGTCATCACTGGCTTGAATTTGTAATCCACTAAATCCCACTGTAGTACTTGGGTCGCACCCCCTGGATTTGATATGTCATTGTACCAATGTCGCCGTATTCATGGTTAGCTAATAAAACGTGCTGCTCGGGTAGGAGGAGGCAGACCATACGATTGTGCCTGTTTGTTGCCCTGTTGTACTTGGCGCACCTAAAACAAATCCTCATATAAAGAATAAGAATGTATCGCAAGTTCCAAAACCGATACAACTGTTACATGCCATCTGTACATTTGGTAATTTCGAACGAGATTAAATAAACCTGACACACAAATTGCTTGATGGCCGGCTAATAGGACTGGCTTCAGTGATGTTTCTGCCACTTGAGCAGTGGAAAGGGGCATTATACCTTGACATCATCTGAGCCAAATTCTTCAAGTCATTCCAAAAGTAGCTTTCTTTTGCCAGCAATTCCCAGTTACACTGTCCATGATAGGTGGAACAGGGAGAAGAAATGCAGCCTTCTGAGCATCCAGAGCATTGTAAATAGGGGATATGGTCGTTTCTTACTCCTGCGCCAAAATGTATCTATACAGAGGTTTAGGTAGTGCAGAATGGCTAGTAGAATTGACGTCTGTGTATGGTGACTAAATTCTCAATACAGATTGTGGCATAAAATTATTGTGTAGAATTGAGATATGGAGAATGAGCCTTTGTGTGTTGTTCTTGGATGATGTGGACCTACATGACCTAATGCACTTTCGCTATTCAATTCACAAGGCAAGAAACAGGAACAATCAGAGGGTCGTCGGCCTCCGAAGAGCTGCACTGTTAACAGCTATATCATGCGGGCCCACTACCACTCATTACTTAGGGTAAATGAGAGTGTACCTAATACGAAGTTACCCCAGCCCAATACTACGGGTAGGCTATGGTGAATAGGAAATTAAAGCTGACGATGCATCTTTACCTCCTTCTCCGGATGCAGTAAATCATTTGGGAAGTGTTGATTGTGCCAGCTTTGATGTGCCAATAATTATGCAAGGGGAAAGAATGGACTATTCTGTACAGAACTTTGTGGATCCTTATCGCGTCTGATGATGCAAACAATGCAGAAAGAGGGACTAACCAATTCCCACACTGTTAAAATGACCCTTCAAAATTGGGACTCAAATGGCAATAACCTGATACAAAAAAAAAATGTCATTTTAATGATATGAGTCCCAGCTTCAGTTTAAAACAATGTTTTTATGGTCTTTTAACAGTACCGGTTACATTCATAAAGCCGATGATGTGAACAGTGATAGAAAATTTAAGCGTTGGTGTAATGTTACCGGGCGTACGAGGCAGAGTCGATCAGAGGGGGAAAAATTTCCACGTCGTCCGCCAGAAGGGGAAAATTATTAAGTCCGTACCGGTGATTTGCTCCAATGAAGGCCGAACTGACGAAATCGCGCGCATAGCGGCAGGAAAATAGAAAATTTGCCCAAATTTTACTTTAATTTGCCCAATTAGGCTGAATTGGTCGGTAATTCGAAGAAGAGATTATGAAAATGCCTAGTGTCGGTCATAGCGTCCGCTTTCGAGCCAGATGGGGGAAAGTGCCCCCAGCCCCGTGGTAACAGCCCATGGTGGTAAACCTAGAATTCACACAAGGGAATGTGGAATATAATACCAATTAAAAACCCGCAGTGCATTTTGTCAGAAGGTAATTATATGTCGCGTATTTTGGTCACATCTACCTCATCTAAAATCTGCTATGACATGGAATTATGCAAATGTTTATAAATTAAAAAAAAAAATCACATGCTTTTTTTTTTTTTTTTTTTAAAAAAAAAAAAAAAAAAACTAAAAAATTAACATGCACTTTTAAAGACTCATACCAAATAGATTACTCCACATCCAGTTAAATACAACACTCATTGACTACCCTACAGGCAGTTTAATGGACTCATACAAATGATACTGACGCTACAGTTCTGAGTGGTGTAATCATGGTTGTTCTATGGACATAATAACAGTGTTTTGTTATTTTCTTAACCAGTTTCATCGGATGTTTATATGTTTAGTTAAGTGGTTAGTAGAATTCATCTTCCAATTGGACAGTTCAATACAATGTACGATTATGACAAGGATACTATAGGTATTTACTTCTAGTGGTTCAGTGACGTCCCTGCGATTCAGTGCCCAAAAATTAAATCTGCGCCTGATGAAAGTACTGGCATTGTTTGAACGGTGTTGGCAGAGATATATCATTTTGACTAAATCCACTGGTTTACAACGGTGAAGAATATAAGGCCAGTGCCTTAGAAGGCAACATTAGGTTTCAAGCTTTATTCCGTTGGTCTGGGAGCACGGACTTTTTCACTGATGTTAAAAGAGGATATAATCGGGCTTCCATAGACGACAATGATTAATGTGTGAAGAGTCAACTGAACATTGCCTATCGTTACCGATGGGGGTGGACTAGAGTCCGGAAAGGGACTATAAAAATTATCACCGGTTGTAGAAGTACACCAATGGTCGGGACGCGTAATCATAGTCGGGAACAATGGTGAACAATAAGGCAATCGATTCAGTTGACTCTTCACGCACATTAGTTTCAAGCTTATTCTGTTAGGCGTCTCTGGAGCCACGGACTATGGCTCCCAACGGACTATACTGCTTTCACACGGAACTTAGATGTACGAGTAAAATACTTGCCTGACCGTGTTGATATCGTCTGACTAGTCGAAGCCAAATGCACCATAGCATTCAGTTCTAATATGCCTATGAATACCTGATTGAAATAAAGTTACAACAAAAAAATGACTTTTACAGTGGTCAAAATGGCAGCCGTTTTGAAATACAACTTGATACAAGATGGAAGGAAGAATTACTCATTTACGATTAACCAAAATCCGTCAAACATCTTTATATACACCGTGACTAGTTAAATGGAGACTGGCACTAAAATACAATTTGTATGAAAACTCACCACTAAAATTGCTGATGACACAAGTACAAATAACATAGGGAATTGGCAGCTTTTGAAAAACAAAATGGTGCCGGTCTTAATGTTCATCTTATCCATTCTAGGGTGTTTAAAATAAAGTTTCGGCACCAAAAATAGCGGCCTAGCACAGTGCACAACTCGAGTGTATGATTGAAAATATACCAAAAATGGCGGCCATTTTGAAAATCAAGATGGACTGACCTGCCACCTTGGGAATTCTCAATCACAGTTTTTTGTCTCTGGGGGAACCTACCAAGGTGTTAAATAAGGTTGTGATGCTTTAATAATTGAAATCCCACGGGACTTCGTATCAAACCACAGTCCCCTAACTAAGTGCAAAAAATGGACCTTCGATGAAAAATAGAGGGTGATGCGATTTGTGAACATTTTGAAAAAAGATCGCTATAGTGGCTTCTTTACTAATTACAAGTCTTGTCTGAGGTTCTAGACATATACTTAAACTTCATAACAGACACAAATATTGAAGGTTGTCTAGTAAGCATTAATATAGTGAACCACATACTCTATTTTAAGTCGATACTTAATAATACTCAGGGTTCATAGAAAGGTTCGATCATCACACTTGCAACGTTCGTACCAATTCAAGGGACTATCTCTTAAATAGTCTCTGATCCTCTTGGTACATCTACAAATGAGTAATTGCATAATAGCACTCCATTTTCAAGCGTCAGCATGACATCTTGCACTGTGCATTGGCCGTTCGAAAGTTTGGGGGCTTTGGCATCTCTGGTGCTTTATTGTTTATCTCCATACATGACCTGCCACGCTTCCTTCTCAAATAGATGCTAGTCTGAGTGCATCTGTGTTAGTGGAGTGTTTCCAATCTCTAGACTTTTTTGAGTGAATAATCTCTTTTACGATTTGATGCCTTCACATGCGGGATGAAAATACAGATTCCCAAAAAGTAACGCAGCCTGTCTAAATACCCCCATAAGTTACAAACCCATTGGCTATTGCACAAAAACAAGTGGAGTGAATCAATAGTCTGTTTTTCCTGCAAATTTTGAAACCTTCTTGTCCCTTCTGATCAATCGCCAACACAATGTCCATTTTACGAAATTGTGCACGTTTCAAAGTGGCATATGAGACTTCTTACAGGTTACATACACAATGATGGCATTAAGTGTGTGTCTCATTTCATGCGGAAGCGTGCAGTCTTTTCACTGAAATGGAAATCAATTATGGCTATACCTTTTATGGCAACTTTAAAAAGGGAGAGATTTTCTTATAATGGGCATAGTGTGGCAATATTGATGCAATGGGACAAGAGGGTATCAAAATTTACGGAAGAAAGAAAAATAACTTTTGATAAATTTGATGTGTTTCGTGCAAAGGACTAATGGTTTGTCACTATGGGGGATTTAGAACATGCAGGAATTACTTTTTTTGGGTCTTATGAACTAAGCATGAAGAAAATGGAGTCTGCGAAAAGACTGCAAATCGAATGCTTGACCACCGACTTGCAGACTTTCGAACTTATTACTAATGCCCTACAAATCTAATTTACTGATTTCTCCTTCAAATGTTTTTATTAGGGACTGATTTGCAAATGGAATTTTGTGCAATAACACAATTAAAGACTACAGTGGATGTTGGCTCATTTCCAACCGTCCCTCGATTAGAAGGCGAAGGAGTGTTGAGATGGACTCGGGTCAGTGGTGGCAGTTGAATCCTCGTCCACTTGGTTCTCAATGTTGGTACTTTTTTCTGTGCAATTATCATTGTGTTGTAATTTTACATACAATTTCTTTGTGGTCTTTTGACATTAGGCGGCTATTTTAATAAACCATAATACACTAACGGTCGATTTTGTAGAGGTAGTGTCACTTGTACGTGAATTTGGTTCGACGATCCATACACTATCTTTTCTTACCGCTCTGAGTTACTTGTAACAGCGCTTAGGAGCCTTCCGTAGATATGTCGCACTTTATTAAAATTTAATATTGAGATTAGGCAAAATACTATCCTTAGGCTAACGGTCAAATCACGGATATATGGTGTCCATGAAATAGATCTCATCTAAAAAGGTTCCAGGCTTGTAAAATAAAGATGCGCGTTTGGTGTTCGCAGGTGGTCGTGACCAGAGTTGTTATTATTTTTTAAGTATTTGTTTTAAGGCGCTGTGTTCTCTGTATAGCGCCATATAAATTATTATTATTATTTCAGATGATATAAAAATCTCAACTGTTTTAGGTAACTCTGGGGGACGAGGCTGCGGATCATGCTTTTTCCTTTTAATATTATTGTCATAATTAGTTTAGTTGGTCTTGATAACAAGGTTATAGACTCAAATATCAATTGAGTATGATTATTTTTAACAAAGATATTTGGGTGTAAATTGGCGGCCATATTGGAAAAAAATGGGTGCAAAAGATATTATTAAAAAGTAATATTATATTTGGATTCTTTGACTCTAAAAACATAAGCTTATACACAAAAATCAAATTGATATCATTATTTTATGCAAAGCTATAACAAAAGTACCAGTTTTAGTGTACATTGCCGCCATGTTGGAAAACAAAATGATCTTGAAAAAGTAGAGCCATATTTAGATTCCGTACTACTGAAAACAAGCATAGATACAGAAATCAAGCTCGTATCAGTATTATTAACCGAGATATGAGGCATTGAAACTAAAATTGGCGGCCATTTTGAAAAAAGGACATTATGGCCGTCACAGTCGAATGCAGCTGGGGTCCCGTTTTAAATAGTTAGTTATAGTCCATATTAAGCAGGCGCGGATCTAGGGAGGGGGCGGAGGGGGCGCGCGCCCCCGGTAATTCTGCAAATTCTTGCAAAATCAGCCCATTTTGAGCTATTTTGGACCAGCCTTTCAGCCAACGGTAATTTTGACGTTTTTCAAATCCTGGAACCGCCCCTGTTAAGTGTGTGCCAAGTGTCATATATCACAAAGTGCATGATTTTCTGCTTATCCTCTGGACTAAATGAGCATTAAACAAAATGGTATTAGCTGATGGAGTGATTAGAAAAGGTGGTGATTATCCCACTGGTTATTGGACAAAACTGGTATCTTAGAACAAATGGTTCAGTTCAAGTAATTATTATACAAAATGTAATTCGAGTAATGTAGTTTAAGCCATTATTTTAGATCAAAATGAATTTGACTACCTGGATATGATGAAATATGTAGACGAAAGTGGCAATTCCTCTAGCAACCCTATGGAAAGTTAGACAGCAGTTATTCATTCAATATTATTAAATGGGATGGCCGATTTACGGATATGAAAGTTTTCATCTTGAAGATTGGCCTCCATCTCCAAAACCCATCTGTAAAGTTCACCCCCATATTTCAATCCGTTTTGACGCGAGCTAAAATGTGATTTTATAAGCCCCAAGAGTACTGTGTAAAATAATCATCTCGAACCAAAATGGGGCACATTTTTGCTCTTAACTTCCAAACGAAACATTCTTGCTCTAAGATTTCACAGAGTAAATGAAAAAATAGTAGCTTTCTTCTGCTACTCAAAAACATGTTGACCACTTTCCGTAAAATCTGGGGCCTCTGGGAATGATCTATACACGCTCGTGCCATGGACCGTCCCCCTTAATATAAAAAACGGTACACATATTCACAGGATACGGAATGCGACCATTCCATACAGGAAACATAATTACACGAGACATAATATCCAAATACCATAAAATACAAGAGAGGTAATAAAACCGTAATACCAAGCAAAGAGGTAGTAACAAAAAAACTATGACTAAAAGAACACACAGCCTTCTGGAGGAGTGTTCATAAGACTGTGGCCTACTCTTAAGATAAGGAACTCCTTCCCAAGTTCGCTCTTGTCTGCATTCGCACATCACATAACTAAACATGAGAGCTGTTTTAGAAATATTGTGATAGACATATTTCTTTGGTTTGGACCCCATGACCTAATATTGCATGTACCCTGTCATTGTTTTACCAACAACCAAAATATAATATAGTTAAACATGACAATTTTTGCATTATCTATACAGGTAAATTTGAGCTTCCAGAACACATGTTAACAAAACTTTTCATTCCACATGTATATTTTGTGTAAATGGGGCCATGGCCTTTAGTTCCTTTTTTTTTTCGGCCACCAAATTCAAAAAATATGTTTTGTCCTTCTAGGTTACTTGTGGAATTTATATTTAATTGCTTAAGAGACAAGCGATTTTTTTTAGGATACATATTTCTCTACATTTGCATTTGATTTGTTGTAGAACACCTCCCAAGAATATTTGGAACGGCTATGACTACACAAAAAGAAAAACCCAAACATTTTGAACTTTGGTTTGCTGTCCTAATCAGACCCACTGCATGCTATCTGTCATGTACACCAGAAAACATGCACAGCAATTATCCAAATTATGGATAGGTATTTACTGAAGTTGATCAGAATGATCATTGAGTGTCGGTGGGTAGAAAATGAAGTCAAAGTGTAACGATAGTCCATTTAGAAGCACCACACTCACTATGTTACCTTTGACTTCATTTTCTACCCACCGACACTCAATGATCATTCTGATCAACTTCAGTAAATACCATCATACCATAATTTGGCTAATGCTGTGCATGTTTACATGCTTGTATGTAAGTTTGCAAAAAGGTTCCATCAGTTTTGCTTCAAAGAGCGCTAAATTCACATTAAAGGTTGGCGAGGATACCGGACGGGTTCTAACCTATATTCGGACGAAATTCGTTCAGAAATGGCTGAAAAATCTGTGAAAATATGGTCGGTTGCTAAGGAAATCTACCCATTTGTTTAAGCATTACTAAGCATTGCATACGCATGGTGCGTTACGACGGGGAGTTACGCGTGTGGCGCATGAGATACTGCAACAGGCGCATTATAGTGTATAACTGTATGGGCAAAGAAAAATGGTCAATAACAGGTCATGTTATTTCGCTTTGATTGTGGTATACATGAATGGGTACTACAGGTTAGGACATGGGGAGTAGTTTTGAGAAAAAGATTAAAATATACGGAAAGTTAAGGGATGAAATATTGACGTTTTAGTATTTACAAGGTAGGAACTTCATAGGCCTAAGCTATAGCATACACTAGAGACTATGGGAACTTGAGTTATGAAAAAAAATGATCACAGGATGTTGTGATGGGGAAGTCGAACTGCAGGATAATGAGAACTTTATACAGGAGTTTGAGAAGTTATAAAAAACTGATACGACAGGAACTATGGGTTAGCGCACAGGAAGTACTTTCAAGAAAAAAAGTTTAATACGAACATTTAGTGGCAAAAATGGATTAAAAAACATTTTACTATTTAAAAAATATGAAAAATTAAAATATAGGCCTATATACAGAAAGTTACACAGGATTAAATAGCAGTTGACATTTCCTTATTTAGAAATTGGTAACTATAGGAGCTATAGGATATGATAGGTATGGGAAATTATGTTATTAAAGGTGTTAAAAATACAGAATGTTGTGACTCAGGGAGTCCTAAAACTTCAGGATGACTGGTAAATTTATATGGGAGTTTGATGAGGTGTCACTGTGTGTGTATCACATCTTCAGTTATCACTTGTGATCATTTCTGTTCCGGTGATCGCTTCCATTTCAATTAATTGCTCCCGTTCACTCAACTAGCAGGAGCCCGCACGAAGCGCGCGCCACCGGATAGTATCAGTATAACATGAAGTGAATCATATGTACTATGGAATAGCCCAAGCCCGTAACTGACCTCACACCCAGCGTGTTGTGATTGTTGTTGTGCTTGTACTCGCCTGTCGTCACTGTTGTTGCGCAAGCATAAGTACATATAAACATCTGCGCGTCACATCAAAAATTTTTCCAGTATGGTGAAAGCATTTCTCCTAATTCCATTGTCTGATCGTCCGGTTTTTCTGCAATTTTCCTAAAACCGATGGAAGAAAACACGCCTCTAAAATCCTGCATTCCGTAATGCACAAGTCTCCTGATGGCTGTTAAAGGCACTATCATGATTTGCTAAATCTGAAAATCAAAATCATCAAAAATCAGATTTGTGCCTTTTTGTAACAAGTGTAGGCACCGTAACATACCCCTATACCCTGCAAGTGATAGGACCAAATGCAACCTAATAACGACAAAATCAAATATTTTAGTCATTACTGTCCGTACGGACACTTACTACAACACGTAATTGAATGGAGATTCGTTATTTTTTAACACCTGCTGTTTTTACTATGGCCCGTGAACGGGGCATAGTATTCTGCTTATGCCTGTTTAGTCTTCCCTCCTCCTTCTTCTCCGACGCATCGCTTTTTCGCCTTCGCCTTCTTCTGCCAAACGGCTGGGCCGATATTGACCAAATCGGTCAGAAGACCCACTGACCCAAGCTACATCAGGGGTGTACCTAGTTTGACCTTTGACCTCTCGTAGGGGTCAAGTAGCGGTCAAAAACTAAAAATCTTGGAATCCTAGCTCTTCTACAGATAAGGTGCGCTACTGCTGAAAATTCTGCGTTAGCATCGTCTTGGTCACGTGTCAAACAGCTTGTACCAGTAATTAATATCGAATTCATTAACATTCAAAAATGGCTGCATTATCTAAATTCATAATGCAAAATATGCTATATCAAAATCGATAACATTGGATAGGTGATGTCTGTGCACACGTTGCGGATATGTCGAGAACGAATCATTTTACAGAATATTAGGTCCCGGGGCACGTGTAAAGATATGCAAATGACTATTAAATATGCAACACGCTATCACTCATAACCATTAGATAATTACCTCTGTCAAATGTGTTCACTAATAACCATTGGAAAAGCTCATTTCTTACTGTGCACAATATGGGGTCAAAGCAAAATGGGTCATCTAGGGGTTAAATATAAAGAAGCTTAATTTGACCTACATAGCTATGCCCTCTTGTAGGCATCAATGAAAAGTGAAAAAGTGTCCACAGTCAACCCCGCTCTAAGAGCCATCGTTAAGGGTCAAAGGTCAATATGAACTTCATCATAAGTAACGGCCACATTTAGTCTCACTGAGTTGTCTAGTCCTTTCTTTTCTGTCAATAATTCATTTGGAAAAATATAACCGGTGAGAATCCTAACAAAAAAGCAACATATCCCTTCCTTTTACGCTATTCCTTCAAATGTCAAATATTTTCACTCTTTTGGGTGGATCACTGATAGTGTCTTTAATTTTGCTTAAGAGATATTTGAGGCAGAGTGACAGCACGTAGCATCTGTTTTCACTTGCTAAATTTAGTGAATGTAAAATACTCGTGTATCTCATAAATATGCATAAGGACTTCCCAAAAATTTCACTGGATCCTGCCCGGGTTCAATTCACAATAGAGACCGGGTATTACGCTCTGCATAAACGTCAATTGGAGTTAATGCGCTCACATCATATACTTTGTTATTCTACATTCTTTGCGTTCAACAAGTTGTTCCGATTTTTCTCCCTTGGTAGTGGCCGTCTTTTCTTGTTGTACTTAAGCCATGAGGATGGCCAATTAGATTAAAGATTAAAGATTACCATGAATTCTAAATCTGTTTAAGAATGAGAATAAAGGTATGATTTGGGGAACCGGTACTCCCTTTACGACAAATTAAAACCAGCGATACCATTTTTTTTGCGTGGAAAAACTTGGCCTCTGGCCTCATTCTTACACTTAAAATAATGCCATCGACTTAGTTTCAATCTGCCGTAAAGAGTATCGGTTCCCGAAATCATACCTTTATTCTCTAATAAGAAGAGTCAACAGTCAATTATCTTGTTATATTTGTTCAGAATTTATTAGTAATAATTACATAGATATCTCTATCAATTTCAGTTACCAGCTGCACTTTCAACAAGTCCGTAGAAAAAATAGATCTCTAAGTGATCAATATTTATGCTATAGGAATGAGGGAATTTAGACAAAGAACACAATATTTTTCCCAGAAAAAGATTGGACCATGCAAAACTTTTCAGGACAAAAGGGAACACAAGAAGAATCTTGAGAAATCAGGGGAACATCATTTTTGAGCAAATGCAAGGGAAATGTTTAAAAAAGTGTGAAATCCCCACCCATGTAAATATTGAATGGTCCATAGACTCACTGTATATTGTGAAATGAAACAAGCACAGCTCATTTCACCTGATATGATTACATGCTATATTTTGTAATAGATAATTCTTCTTCTTAGCGTATCCACGAGCCATTGGTAATGGCTTGTGGTGGTGTCAGGATTTATTCAACTTAGTAAGCTGATCCAGGGCCGTGTGTATCCATGATACGGACACTCCTAACATTGCCCACTTTTGAGACGGGGGGCGGATTGGGAACAATCGGGGGTTTACACCCTACTCTTATTTGACACTGACTGCGATGTACACGTAAAGTTGTGAGTCTCTGTAATAGAGAATAAAAGTGTGTAAACCAATGGGGCAGTGGGCCTGTTTCATTTTACAAAATACAGTAACCAATTACATACATATTACGGTCAATAACGTAATTGAAAATGGTCAAAGACTTATATCTTGAAAGGGTCACAAACAAATGATATACATATTGAAATATGATGATAAAAAGACAATTAACAAATAAAATACAAATTACAAATGTGTTTCTGAAGCCATCAGCTAATTTGACAATTTATGGTAAGAAAATAATTTTATTTTCCATAATGAAATATTCTAAACATAAAAATAGACTAAAGCAATAGGTTGTTTAAAAAAGAGGCATGTTTATGTTTGACTGCTAGAATCATGCATATTAAGAGATAAAAATTCTTGGTTGGTGGGCTATTAAAAACATAAAATAATAGCCACTGTAACTGTCAAGGGTCAACAGCATCATCCATATTCAAATCTTGAATATAGTGTCACATGCACAGTTGGAACCCTTGGCTAAAAAAAGCTGATGGAACAGTAGGTCCAGAGTAGATGGTGAGGTAGTACTTTTTGGTATACCATTTGTCTCCATGTCTGTGTAATCCCCCCAAACAGGTAAGTACTTTGAAACTTTCACAAGAAACACAATAGAATTGCCCATCAAATAGCATATTACCTGTAGTTTAGTAAAATGGATGAGTATATCAAACCCGGTGGAATTTTGGCACGGTTCTAAGAGAGAGAGGCCAAAGTGTGGAGAAGGGTCACAAATAACGACTGCAGGGCCGAACTCAATAATTTTTAAGCATAAATGAGCAGGTCATAGGTCATTCTGTTAGGGTTTGGACTACTAGAAGGTCCTTAGCCATCCACTTTCTTAATCTGTCCAAGTTAGTATTTTATTATTTCATCACGACACTTAGCGTTGAGCAGATAAGGCACAGATAGAATTAAAGGCGCAATGAGATATTTCAAATAGCAGGCCCAAAAATATTGACAGCCCTGATATTTTGCATGGTTTCCATCAAACTACCCCATTCAAAAGCATTAGGGGGTGTCCTTGTTATTTCGAAAATTAGATTATTATTTTCACACATTTCTTAAAATGTCACCTATACATATGTTACTGTTTTGTGCTATGTTGAGGGCACTATTTACATTAATTAATGGTTTGACCTTTTTTATGTGAACGAATTATTATCATAATGTTGATCAACTTTGGTTGAAGATACATTAAAGGCACTATCGTGATTTGCTAAATCAGAAAACGAAAATCATCAAGATCAGATTTTTGCATGTCTGTAACACGTACAGGTACCATAACATATCCTGCAAATGATAAGGCCAAAGGCAACCTAATATAGGACAAAATCGGATATATTACTGTCCGTACGGACACTTACTATAACACGTAACTGAATGGAGAGTCATAACTGCCGTTTTCTTCTTTTCTGTCAATTCTTCAGTTGGAAAAAGAAACTTAAGAGAATTCTACAGACTTAACCTCACTTTAAGCTTTCCTAATTCCTGCCAATTAAAATATTTTGACTCTTTCAATTGAAACACTGATGTGTCTTTAATTACTTGAAGATACATTAATTACTTTATTACTAATTTTCAAAGCAATTTCCTTAAACATCATAGGGTGAGGATATTAAGAAATAAAAATGTATCGGAGTACATTAAAAGTGAGCTATATTTAATCATCATCATTTTATTTAAATCGTTCAATATAAAACAAAGAAACATAACTTTTGCCCTTCTATGGAAAAAACATCTATCTCTTTTGTTATTTTTTTAAGATAGACGGTTTTCCTTAGTGTTAAATATCACTGGTTGAAACATGTAATACATGTAAAGTATAGGAATGTGTTATTGTCAGTTTTTTTGTGCCTGCCTATACTTTGATTTTAAAGCATTTCTTTGGAACCGAGAATCGGATTGTAGTCAAAGTAGTCTACTTTTACATTGGGGAAAAAAATGGTCCACTGGCACAGGAAACTTCCCTTACGATGATAATTATTTCTTTGGTAAAAAATTGCGTATTTCTAATTTTGTATTGGAGCCAATACAAAATTTGGCCTAAGTTTTATATTGAATATACACAAATCAAAATGACCTTTTGTTTGTTTCACTTCTGTATCCAAATACAAAGTAAGAATCTTACTGTCTATTCTATATGAAAGCACTACATATGACACAATACTCTGAATGCCTTGAAATCTCCCATTGTGCGCTGCCTTAAATATATTCAAATTAAATCTATTCAGTGGTTTGCACATTTTCTAAATACTAATATGTATGAAGCTTAGACCAATATATATTTTTTTAATTAGATATATTTAGAAAATCACCCCAAGTATTTCGCTCTCCTTTTATTTTATGTTCTCTGTTGCCACTGAATTCAAGGTTCAGTCACCAGCAAAACATTACATAGTAACAAGATTCAATAATATACTACCCGATAAAGCACTTCACTTATTTAGTCTGTATATTACAAAATGGAACATAACCTAATCCTATTGGCACCGAAGGGTATCGGGCCTACTTCTATAGCACTAAAACAAACAGGGCTCCTGGAATATTATTAATCAGTTTCTTCATGTTAATAAAGTAATAACTCTTTATTCTGTAAAGCTTGTGTAGAATTAAAATCAGCTCACTGGCAGCTTATCCATCACTTGTAAAGTTTCATTGAATCTCTATTTTTCATCCTCGGTGCTCTATCATGACCTTTAAATCTACCTGATTTCTTTTAAAAGTTACAACCCTTTTTCATATGAGTAACATAAGAAAAAAAGTAACAAAAGTATAATAATAGGGAACTAAATGTAAGATAGCACCTTTTTGTCATCTTTCGTATTATGATTTTGACCTTTTGTAACTCCTCCATGCAATCACAGATCATATTCCATTTTATGATAAGCAGACTGAAGTCCCCTTGAAATCAGCGAAGAGTTACAAGCTCTTCAGAAGATGTCGGATGAATTGCTACAGTCTCATCAAAGTCGGCTTTAGTAGCGCCCATCTTAACTGCCACTCCAAAAACCTCTTGCAAACATTTCGGTACATCCAGACCTTGCATATGAAGCCAACCACCTATGAATGCAATTCACACACACAGAATAACTAGGTGAGAACCTGCGCTTAAAGGTTCCATGGTCCGATTGCTAAAAGTCTCGTCCCAAAACAGTGACCCACAGATTTTACAGGAAGTTGTCAAATTTTTTGTAACGGAAGAAAGCTACTATTTTTCTTAGGCTAAAGGATGTTTGGTTTAGATGTTTTGAGCAAAAATATGCCCCATTAGACCAATATTAACTTTACACAGTACTCTATGGAGATTAAATCATTTTTTTTAGCTCGCACTTACAATGGGTTAAAATATCGGCGCAAAACTTTACAGATGTGGTTTTGGGAGAAGGCCATTCTATCAAGATGAAAAATTTACAAACTTAAATCAGGCCATCCCCCTGTTACTGTGATACAATTATGTCTTTTCCCACAGCATAGCTGAGAACAAAATACAGTGTCCTTATCACTGCATTCAAAACAATGGCCCCTATTTCTTCGAGGGAGTGTTGTTTATATCAGCCCTTTTCGAGTTCAGACATCACGGTCGGCCTTACACACTTGATATTATTTCTTCATTAGCTGCTTTACATTGCAAAAAATGCAAATGGTGCACCCACAGGCAGATTGCCCATCTCTCTGTCATTGCGTTTGGCCAGACTCCCTCATATAATGTTGCTGTGGGGGGTTCGCCACTCCTCCGCACAGCGATTCTGTTGTGGGCATTCTCAGCATATCCGGTACCCTTTATACTCCTGGTGGGTGGAGGCAAGCGGGTAAAGTGCCTTGCCCAAGTGCCCAACACATTGGCGACAGCGGGGGCTCGACCCCACAACCTTATGCTTATTGAGGCGAATGCTGATCCACTGCACCACATGTGCCCCCTTTACATTACCACCGGATATGTAGCCAGACCTATCATTCCTAGGGGGAAATACCTGGTAAGCGCCAAAAATGTCCTGATTGCAGGGCTAAAGGTGCAAAAATGGCTGATTTAGCATGAATATCCATCTTTTCCTTCCCGATTTTCCACTCAACTAACTTTTTTGAAGGGGGACTCTGCCCCCTCTGCCAATTAACGCCCTGGCTGCACCTGATTACCACCAGTTGTACTTCACTTGAAAAGGTCACTTACCTTTTCATTAGGTCCGGCACAATCAGCTTCATGACTGTTTTTTGCTTGCGTTCTGTCACTGCAAAGTACATATTACCAAAGCTTGACGGTTCATTTTGATGTTATCAGCACCGTACTCTTTTTCAGCCTCAGCTGTAAATGGCGTGAAAAATTGATTGAAATGATGTCTCACTGTTCTTTATTTATTGAAAAATTGCAAATTAAGCCTTTACACATGCATAATTCTTATACACATTCGTGGCATCCCCCATCACATTGCATACAAAAACACACATACCATACAAACACACACAAACATTGCACACACATCATTGCTTACACCCCCACATCCATGTGTAGAGGCACATGTAGACATTTCCACAAACACCCAGAGTCAGTCAACACTCCTGCCCAAAGCATGTCCCGTATTCATGAACACATACAAGAGGCCAAATTTAGATGCCACACACAAGGCACATGCTTGTATTTGGAATGTAGAATTCTTTTGTTCATAATCAATCAACAAAAATTCCACATTGCACAAGTACACGCATCGCATCTACAGCCTACACGTAAACAGATTTAGATGTCATACATGTCGTCACCCACATCCACTAACTGCTTATCTGACTTTTTGAGATATTTTGCATATGTTATGATCTATACATGCACAAAGTTACAATCTTGAAAGTGGACTCTAATTAGTGATATATTAAAGAAAAAAATTTGGATAATAACTCAAAACTGCATATCGCGATTTCACATACAGGTCGTATGTTTTCATTTACACGTAATTTCATAGGCGTATAATTCACGCTGTTTGTAAAAACAAGCTTTTGCTTTTCACTATAGATATATGTGCGTCGTATCTGTCTCGTGCGTGAACTGTCGTGTTTCACTTCATCTCTATCGTAACGCATTGAAATATAACAGTGAAATTAAAGCGTCTTAGTGAAAATACAACTTTTTTGCGATTCACATACATACTATACTGTGTGCTTTATATCAGGATCAATTGCAACTGTCAAAACTCATCAAGGGTTTAAATCTTAAAATTCAGAATGTTTTTTTTTCATAATGCAAAATTAAAAGTAAATTGCAATGTTTAATTCCATAGTACAAACATGAATCTCCCGGTAGAATTTCAATGGCGATTTTCCTTCTCGAAAACGGCATTTCGTCAGACTAGACAGTAATATGTGATTTGGGCGACGATGTGAAGGTGTGGCGCTTGTATTTGGAATGGGAATCTTTTGTTATAGATAATTGAACCAAAGAATTCCACTTGCAAAAGCACACACATGCCATCTACAGCTTACAAAGTAGGCAGATTTAGATGTTATTCATGCGCAAGGTGTTTGCTTGTCCTTGGAATGTAGAATTCATTTCATGGATCCATCAAACAAAGAAAGTTCCACTTTCATGTAAAGTAAACACTTGTCATATGGCTCTAAACTGCTCTTTCCTAAAGCCCTACATACCTTGTGTTAGACCCCACTGTTCCTATTGGTGGATGGTGATAAGACACTGTTGGAATATGGGTAATTCATCTTAAGAGTTGACTCATGTTAAACAAACGGTGGTGCCATTTACGCCCTGCCTTAATGGCAACTGCGGGAAAAATGGATAAGGGGTAAAGATAAGGTAAATTATAAAAATAGCAAACTATTTTCCCCTCTTCTTTACCCTGTGCTAAGATATTCTTGATCTTGGAAACTGTTTAACAATCCTGGTCAGAAATTTTTCGGTGTAGAGGGATGATTTTATCTAGGTACGGAAGAGAATACTCAGAGAAGATGAGAAAGAAGGGGTGGTTCGACTGCTACTCAATCAAAAGATACACTGTTCAACCGCCAATTCATCTCAATCGGCTTAATCCAATCGATTGGACAAGACTTGCACTACTTCTGGAGAACATTTTCATACATCTTTGTCCATTAAACCCCAGAAACATTCCATTGCCCAGTTTTCCAATGGAATTTGCACAGGGTCCTATACACTATGGTTGTACCAGTCACAGCGAAACATACTCGCCTGCATCACTTATAAACAACTTTGACCCCCAATTTTCAAAGTATTTTGGCACTTTGGACACTTTCTGACACAAAAACGTATGGTTGAGATGTAATTGAAAATGCATTTATCTAATCATCATCTATCATATTTCTCCAGGAAATAACCGATATTGGTAAATTGGCTAAAATAATAACATCTGTTATTGACCCCCAAACCTTGAATCAATATTAGCTCCGAAAAAGGTCGTTTTTGCTGTTTTATCTTCGTTAAAATTCACTGATTTCCTCAATTATATCGCCAACGAATTAAAATAAATAACAATCAGTCAGAACAACCGCGAGTGCATTGCCAGCAGAGATCTTTTAAGCTGGAAATTTAAGCTATTTTAGTGGGAGCGTGTCAATTACTTCTGGTTGTGAACCTTCCCGAACGGCCAAGCTTGAGGGGTTGAACACATTCCTTCAAAGGTCCATCGATGGCCCTTGAAGTTTCCTACCAATGAGCTGATGAATGAGAGTATTCCTGGGTAATCGGATTGCAAAAGCGAGCCATCTCCTTCTTTCTCATCTTCTCGAATACCTACATGCCCTACAGGGATACTCAAAGCGTCTATCATGTATGAAGAAGCTACGGTCCCTTGCAAGTACTCATTTCCTGATGGATTTTGGTTTTTTTATTGATATTTTTTCATTTTTTTGAAAATCAAAAATAAATCCAGGCGGCTTAAAAAAAGGAAGCGGGCGGGACGAAACTGTTTTTTTTCTTTTACTTCGCCTAACCTATACCATTGCAGGCCTGGGATTGTTTGTGATCCTATAAATATTTGGTACCTAATAAAAGAATTTTGAAGCCATTTAAAGGAATTATTCCACATTCACAATCACATATATCAGAGCCAAATAATGATGATTGGTTGTTTGGTTTATGACTGTATATATCTCTGCGGCATTACCCTATTTTGACTGTACGTTTTGTTGTGTTGCTCATACATTAGCATTCGTTTGCATTGGGCTATTCCAGTCACACCCGAGATGTGCACCGCAGCATGTCCATGGTATTTTTTCTTTTTTGGTGTAATGATAGATTTGATGAGGAAATGACAATCCCAAAATTTTGAGCTAAACCGCCTTTCGTTTTCCTGCAGGAGCATTCAGAATTTAAGAGGTCACCATCAAAAATGCGGTTCGATGCGAAAGATAATTTTGAGAGGGCCATAAATTGTAATGGAACCCTCCTCAACTTTGAAAAAAACTATCTGGGAAGTCTTTGTGTAAATTCAATCTGGCATAAAAAATATGATAGCTTCTTTACTTTAAAAGTATTGGGTGTAAAAAAATGCAATATCTTTCATCTGGGACCAAGTTTGGGGGTCGGAACTCCATAAGTACCAAATATTTTTAATGTCCATTTTCTTGTTAACCTGAGTCACACTGCATGATTTTCGAAGACAATAAATAAACCATTAGGTAAGAATAAGTGAGTACCAGCCATGAACAAGGCGGTTTCGCGAACCACAAGTCTCACCTGCTTTCATGTATTACTGTAAGACAAAAAGCACCAACCAGCGTGCAAATGTGCGAGTCCAGGGGGTCCCCAAAAAGTTGAGCAAGCAGATAAACTCAGTTTTCAACGAGGTTTACTTCCAATCTTTCATTTGACACCACCCTAGGGGTCACAACATTTTCCTGTGTGGAGATATTAATCTTGAACTGTCCCCAACATGAGCAGAACCAGGAGATAGTTTAGGAGTAGCCACCCTGGGTTTCCAGTGGCGTAACAGGCATGCCCGCTCTGAGGGGGCAAGATTTCCCCCGTTTGGGAAATTTTCCCTCTTAGGGGGGGTCAAAAGGCCAATTTTTCCCGGTCAGAGGGCTAAAAAATGGCTGATTTAGCATGATTTTGCAATTTTTTTCCCGGGGCCAAAGTCGTCGGGGGGCACTCTGACCCCCGCCCCGCCTGTTACGCCCATGGCCTGTTTACGCCACTGCTGGGTTGCATTTTTATAGTATTCATACCGCTCACTCTTTCATTGACACCACCCTAGGGGGTCACAATATTTCCGTTGTTGGAGATATTAAGCTTGAAAGTCCCCAAAATGAGCATAACCAAGAGATGTTTAGGAGTAGCACCCCCGGGTTTGCATTTATAGTATTCTTTATTTCCTGCTCTTTCATTTGACATTCACCCCAGGGGGTCCAACATTTTTTCCCATTGTGGAGATTACTAGAGCAGAAAAGGTATTTTCAACGAGTGATCAATGATGGCAGTTAATCAATCAATTGGGATGGTTAGGATGTGTAGGTGGGGGTCAAAGGTCATTGAGGGTGAGTACAGGTAATTGACATTAGCCCACAGGTCTTGGCCAGTGGTTATCTTGAGCCAAAGTTTGGTGGCTATAACAATTAACTTGGAAGAATGTTTAGATATTTTGGGTCAAAGGTTCAAGTAGGGTAATTGGCGTCAAAAGGGCATATGGGCCCTAAGAGGTCTTCTGTACATACCATAAGAGTTCTGGACCGGTGTTTTTTTAATATTATTTTACTAGGCCGTCATCGGATTTGGGCTAGCACCTGATGTTTGCGATCACCTGGTTGAATGACCCTCGGGTTTTGCGGATCTTTGACCTTGAATGACACTGATGGGACCCTGCCATGACCTTTAAAATTTTCTCATCAACAATCAACCCCGCCAACCAAGTCTCGCATGAATATATCAAAGTTTACCCCATTGGAGCTCCTTTGACTTTGAATGAACCCTGAGACCTTTATACACTAACCAATCAGACTCGGTTTTCGATAAGGTCAAGGGGCACCAACCACCAAGGTGCAGGAAGGTGCAATCCGCGGTCTCAGAGAACATAGTTGCAGTCAGACAGACACAGTGATAGACACCGGATAAATATATGGATGTGCAAAAGGTTTGAAGTGGGGCAAAGTCATGTAGGTCATTAGAGGTCAAACTGTACTAACTATGAGTCCTACAAGTTCCTTTGAGCATGTTTGGTGGTCACTGTAATTTATTTGCAGAACTTTGTATAACTAGTGTTGGAGCCCGCGCTGCGCGTGCGGTCTTCGCTAGCTGAGTATACCTGTTCGATGAGTATTACTGGAATGTTTCAGAACAGAAACCAAGGTACTGATTCGACCTAATTAGACACCCATGGGTGCTCATATCCCATACGTCAAAGCTATGGGGATGAAAACCAAAGCCAAGTTAAGGCAATATTTTTTGGGGAACCCTTACTGACTTCTGACCCCAAAAGGACCCCTCGAAAATGTGGACCAAAAAGTGGTACGGCCAAAAGCTCTACCACCATAGCAAAAATCATATCCATTACGCAAAAGCACGGCCAAGTTACCGATAACGAACACATGGAGAACCTTTGACCCCAAAAATGACCCCTCGAAAAATGACCACAAAACTCGTTATGGCGACGAAACTCTACACCATACCCAAAACTCATATCCATTATGTCAAAGCACGGCCAAGCCCGATAACGACCCCTGGATGACCTTCGACCCAAAATGACCCATCAGAAAACATGCCACAAAAAACTTGTACGGCGAAACGCTACCACCCTACCAAAAACTCATATCCATAGGTCAAAGCACAGCTAAGTTACCCAAAAACGACACCTGGATGACCTTTGCAGAGGCCCAACTTGAGATTTTGAATCAGGGAGCATTGATCTTGGAATCGGAGAGTTGATTAGAATCAGGGAGATTTCAAAAAATAGCGAGATGTCAAGTGTAATACGCCTCAGAGGGATACAGCCAATGGATATTGTCTTAAAGATCAATTGGAAAGCTTCCACATTTAGGACTGTCAGTAGGAACTTGTCCATTTGGATTTTTTAAAAAAAGAAATGACATGTGAAAAAGGTTGAAGTAACAGTCAACTTTAAAGGTTCGTAACTGAAACGAAGCCACCCTAACATAGTTATTGACATCATGAGATAGAGCTCTTTTAAATAAAGCTGTCCCGAAAAAAAATGACAGCGCTCCGCCGTATGACAGCCCCATTAAGGAACGTCAGTAGGAACTAAAGTACCTATGGAGATTTAAAAAAAAAATATTGAAATGAAAAGTCGAAGTAAAGTTCAACTTTAAGCTCCTAACTTGAAAAACGGAGCCATCTCCAAAATTTGAACTGCACCAGGAGATTAGAGCTCTTAAAAATAAAGCTTTCCCGAAAAAATTGACAGGCTCCGCGGTGAAAGATCCCGTTTAGGGACTGTCAGTGGGAACAAAGTTCAAAACCAGGCACTAAATAATTATAACCTAACACTTTTTGCACCACTAATAGCAATGTTGGAGCAATCTTCAAAAAGGCAAAACAGCAAATAACAACAGGTTCATTATCGTGTAGGCCTATCCCTTTGCACCACTGGAGTTATTTGTTAACACTTTAAGACAAGACACAGCATAGCCTATAGCAGTTAAAGGGTTTAAAGATAAAAATATTGCGTGATTTGGTCATCGAAAGTCGGGAGAAAAACTATTGTCAGAAACCAAAGACTATATTACTTGTTTGCCTAAGAATGTGTTACTTATTTTCTACTTGTTATACGTTTTAATTTACTCAACACCACCCTCATTCCATGACCCCTGAATGACATTTGACCCCAAAAATTGAGCCCCTCGAAAATGTGACCATAAAAACTGTACGGCGATACTCTACCACCATACCAAAAACTTCCTATCCATACGTCAAAGCCACGGCCAAAGTTACCGACAACGACCCCATGGATGACCTTTGAACCCTTTGACCCCTCAAATCGTGACCACAAACCTCGTCAGCTGCCTCGTACGTCGGAGTTCTACCATCACACCAAAATTAATATCGTTAAAAGGACGGTTGATGAAAACAATAGCCGGCACAAACCCACAAGTTGATTTATTGTAGTAATAAGATTTGACAAAGGGGCAAGGTCACATAGGGCATTAGAGGTCAAAAGGGCACATGGGTCATCATAGGTCACATTCTGCGCATAGTCAGTAGAGTCCTTGGACAGTGGGTTCCTTTAGTTTGTCATAGCATTTTAGTTCAGAAGTGTTTTATTATGAGATTGACAAAATGGGGTCAAGGCCATATAGGGTCATTAGAGGCCCAACTCTATATATACTCAATAGGAGACTTGGGTCAGGGTTCTTTTGACTACGTGTGAAGGTAATCGGCAAATGTACACTAAACAGTTTCCATTCACACTCCAGGTTACCACGGCATTCCTTACAATGATCTGTAATACAGCAGCTATAACAATCGTATTTAATATGCTTCTCTTTTACAACATACAATTGACCTTGGTTGCAACACGTATAAGATATCGAGGGGTCCTGACTACTGGTAGCAGAGCAATTGTCGTGGTTTTACGGGGTTTTATTTAAATTCTCTATATTTTCGTATGTTTCAGGGCCACTTTTGAGGGAATATCCTCTATCAAAATTAGAGGATTATTATTGACCAATTTCGCTGAATCTTTTGAACAATTTTTAGGACATTCCTAGTCAAGAATGTAATTAATTTCTGGCAAATGTTTCCAAAGATTTCCACGTATATTATATGATTACCACCGACACTTATTTCACATTTTCCGCTTTTCAAGACCAAGCCGGATATTAAAAGGTAAAATTCGAATGTTAGGCCAGTCAGCACCGTCGACCCAAATATCTAAAACCCGTCAAAGTAAGGCAAGCATGTTTGTCGTCACAACTCGCAATAGAATTAGTATCCATCCAGTGTAAAGGTTATTAAAACTATTCCGCAGTATTCCCACCGCTGTCGCAAGTGAATACCCTCTTTTGTTTATCATATTTATGGATCGAATATTTTATATCTAGAAAACCTAATATATTAAAGTGCCTTCAATTTTCAAAGGCCCACTTATAAATTCCAGAACTGGTTTTCAACAGTTTCACTTTTTGTTTATCATATTTATCGGATCGAATATTTATTCTAGAAAACCTAATATATTACATTGCCTTCAACTTTCAAGGACCACTATAAATTCCAGAACTGGTTTTCACAACATTTCAAGGTTGCCTTAAAACGGTCAACGTCGTTTACATCGTTTAGAGGAACCCACGCTGGGCATATGTCTGACATTGTCGCAGCATTTCCATTGTATCGCAACAGCCACAAGATTAATATGACAACCAATAAGGTTTCTCAGCGTACCCCAAAATTGTTTCTCAAAGCCCATCCAAAAATATACCAATATACAAAACTAAAAATTCTAAACTTTGGCGTCGAAACCACCACCCCACCTTTTCACCGCATCCTAACCATAAACACTATGCATAGTCAGAATAAATGCCATAATGGGAAACAAGGCTTGCCTTCTGCCAAAGGACGATACCCCGGATACCAAATTTGCTAGGTACAGGACTTAATATTTTTGAGTTTGCTACTAAAGTAGGCATTATACTTTGCTGAAAGTCTTTGAGACTGCGTTGCCAAAATACCCCGAAGTAAGTTATTAACATAACTGAAAAAGTTCTGAATCTAAAGTAAAACAACTTCCTTGTGTCATCTCTATAATAGTCGGGCGACCTTCATCCAGGACGGGAAGGGGAAAGGGGGGGGGGAGGGGGGGGTGAAAGGGGGAAGGGGGATGGGGGGGAGAGGGAACGGGGGGGGGGGAGGGGTGGGGAGGGGTAGAGGGGGGGGGGGGGATATGGGGAAAGGGGGAAGAGGGGGAAGATGGGAGTTTTAGATTTGGATTATGTGATCGACTAATGTATACATTACATACTAATGGTTAAATTTTAAATTTTTTATATTTATATTTAATTTAAATTCACTAAATCTACTCAAGTCAAAAGAACTCGCACTTGTGTTTGAACTTAGTCCCTGGTATAAGCCCTTGCATGCTTGTTAGATATGGTAAGTTGGTAACACGATCACCATTTCATTTTCGCCCGAAGAACCCCACTAGAACCAGTTAATAGGAGCACACATAAACCAATAGCATCAGTAAGAAAGACGACCAGCATGGCATCGATGATGCCAAAACTTGACAAAAAGATACAAAGTCACCCAAAACTGACTCCCGTCATTAAAAGTCCAAAAAATAAAACCTACGGCGAAACGCCCATAGCCTCCCAGAACAATTTGCCGAAATTTTGGGGAAAACGGACATAAAACGGCCGACTGAGTTTCGCAAATAAGAGCCGAAATATTAAAAACACGCCGCCTTCTTTCTCGATGACAATATCCATCAATTAAAGGAAGTGATGGAGGTAAAAAGCCCGGGACAGGCAAGAAACGAGGGTAAGGATAACGAGGAAAAAGGGCGACAATTTACTATATTTGAAAATATCATGTGACCACATTTAAAATTTGGGTCCCGTATGGGGTATGGAAAGCAGTATTTAAGTTAAACGACCAATTACGTTTATTTTCACATTTCCAAGAAATGTAAACAGGGTGGCAACCCAACAAAGACCTGACCCACATTTCATTTGACCACCACCCCAAGGGTCACAAAACATTTTCCATTGTGGAGATATTAATCATGAAAAGTCAGCAAAAAATCCCTTAACATTAACTAAATAATAGTAAAAATAGAAAAATTACTCAAGTTTGGCAACACTAATTTTGAAAATATAAGCCTGACCACATTTCATAATTTGGGGTCACCATACGTGGTCTGGAAAGCGGCAAAATGCCCAATTTTACGTATTTTCACATTTTCCAAGAATTGAAAACAGGCTGGCAACCAAAAGGGACTGACCATGTGCAACAACCAGAACTGGTGGAATAACCATTTCAATTTGCAATGAAAAAGGGAACTAGATATCTAGCTTAGCTGTATCTATTGATTTAATCCTTGCTGTGGTATACTCCCCCCCCCCCCATTTTTGCTTTGATAGTCTTCTTGTTTCGACACCACCAAAATCCACACAGCCATATTTCTAATGCCAAATAAACACAGGCTAACCTAATTTATATAAGGTAACAACTCCTGGAACTCCTTTGCAACGGTGTAGTATTTCACACTTTACCTGAGCAAATTGGGCTTCTGAAATGGACCAAGCATTTGGCATTAGTTGCAATTTTAAAATAATCAAATTTTGAAGATGCCCCTTTAGGTGGCCCACATGCATTTTGACCACAATTATGTTCCACACAAAGACGTACGGCAAAGTAGTCTCATGTAGCAAGGAATTTTAATAGCCCAATGTACCATTTCAGCAACTATAGCAATTACACCATATTTATATTAGATCACAATGTATATTGTGATGATGAGTGCGCATGCGCGAGGTAGTGGATGTTGTCGGAAAAGTCGTGGATAAAAACATCCATCCTATCAGCGAGTACTGGTTAATCTTAACATTTGTCCGTAACCAGAAGACTCTATAGATATTTGCCACCATTTGACTATTTGTCTTTTGAGGCGTCTTCTCCTACCAGGATTAAAGTCTGGATCAGAGATTTCGAAATATTATTTTTTGTAAAATGAAAAATAGTCATCTAGAACTGTAAAGATGTAACCTAAAATGCCAACAATTCCGAAACTTGAGATGAATCAGATTTTTCGTTTTGATGCAGTAAGTAAACATTTATGTGTATTAGTATACGTCCCATAGGATACTGTGTATAACAAAAATTCCGGATCCGGAATTTATAACAAAGGTGTGATGTTCTATATGAAGGATTAATTTAAGCTTAGCAATTTCACACAGTGATGAGTATAGGAACGCATTAGGTACTGCCACAAAAAACGCGATTTTTTTTGGAACTTGAGGGGCGCCCTCCTCAGGAAATCTCTGAGTACGGCCTTTAAGTAAAATTGTGGTTTTTGTCGGTTGGACTTTTCATCATTCCAAGATGGCCGACGACACCCTGTCAACGCCAACGATGAGTGGCTAGAACTTATGGGCTAAGGTGGTTTGCAGAAAACGGGTAGGTTTAACGCTGGTTTGGCTCCTGATCAAAGATTGGGTTGTCTTACCAATCCTACAAACCATTGAAGTTTACATTTTAATGACAACGGTTGTATATCTTTGAAAATTGTATTGCTAAGATCGAAGCTCTGTGAACTTAGTACTGATTGTCACAAAAATTTGTACGTTCGTGACTTTGTTTTGCCACCCGACATATCAAAACTCTGTGCTTGGATATGCAGTTGGTAACCCCCATGAATGGTCATACATTAGAAATACACTAAATGTTTTTCAACCTACAATTGGGGAAGGAAAATGTCTTACACTACGGGCCAGTATGCCAACCTGATGCTATTTAGTAAACGAGCACACGGTCTCTTTTTAGAGAATGTGCAGTTGTCTTGGCCCATGTGCAAAGCAAAATGTTAGGGTGTCTGGCACGGAAAACCACGTAGCTGAATATATTTAAAAAAAAAAGTCCACCAAACTACATTAACACTAGTACACGTACTGTTAGCACCTATTTACATGTACTACTTATGGTTAATGCTCATTGATGTCGAAATGAATCCTGGCCCATATAAACCAAAATTTCATGCCAGATTTGTTCGAAAGCGGTGAGAAAGTCGGGGTGGGGTTCAACGTGGTGTTAGTGCGACAGCTGTAAGGGATGGTACCTACGGAATGTATGGGTATGGAGACCCGCACGTACGAGGATCTGGATGGATCTAGGGTTCATAGGTTCCGTTATGGCTGCGGCGTGCCAAACATTTCAGCTGTCACCCCTATTCAGCAGTTCAAGTATTGAATCATCCAATAGCTTGCCAGTCTAGCATCCTTAAATGAAAGGGGGAAATTATGCGTTCTATCCCTGCGGGTCCCCCAGACAGAGCGTCCTCACCATGAAAAACAAGCTGATCAAAAGTAAAAATTTTCTAGAAAGAAAGACGTTGGTTCACTCCGAATGCTAGTTATTAACTTCAGAGTGTTAGTGCAAAGCGTGAAGCTTTTCTACATGTATGGACTCACACAGGGCGGATATTGTATATAATTGGAAACTGAACTTGGCTAAGAATCTTTTCAAATAGTGAAATTTTCCCTGTGATTTACAGGCTTAGTAAAGACAGAGGGGGATGGTGTGGTGGGGTGTGGTGCCCTCCGCAATGACATCATAGGTACATACCAGGCGGCGCTTGATACTGAATGTGAGATCATGTGGATACAGGGTCAAACTAGTCAACTGTAAGAACTTGTTGATTGGTGCCTTTTACAAATCTCCCCAGTCAAAAAGACCATAGTTATCTTGAAAAACTTGAGAACATCCTTGACAAGGATTAAACACCAGAAAAGGGCACTGCATTTGACTTTAGGAGGAGGACTTTAACTTAGGGGGAGATCGATTGGAAATCTCACTCAGTCCATCAAGGTTCTAAAGATGTGGGCATTCTCAAATTACTCATTGAAGATTGCAGAATCCAATTTTCTTGGAACAACTGTTAATGAACCTACACGTGGTGATAGGACACCTTGACCTATTCTTCACATCAAATCCCACCCTCGTCAAAAAACAGTTACAGTTATTCCCGGCATTAGCGATCATGACGGGATCCCGATGATAGATTTTCTTACCAAACCAAAGGTAAACATCACTAACCAGGAAGTTTACCAGTACAACAAGGCCAATATCGATGGGCTTAAAGATGGTTTCGCTAACTATGCCAAGCTTTACATCAAAATGCCTCCCACGGTCGATGAAGATTGGTGTGACTTCCGTGAGGTATTTTTCATGGTTTGTATGGACCAGAATATACCGTCCAAGATTTCATCTAAGAGAAACGACACACCATGGATATCAACAAAATAAAGCCCCAACTCAGAAGGAAACAAAGAGCCTTTAATTGTGCTAAAGTGTATCGGTGATGAAGAAAAAGACTGGATTAAATTCAAAATCCTTACGTAAACAAATTAAAAACTGCAAATTCTAATCCGGAAGTGGGTGGTTCTAGAGAAAAACCTGTTATTGATTCTCCCAAGCAGTCTGGAGTTTTTGTTAAAAAAACTGCGTAGTGACAACATGGGATACCTGCATTAGAAGACAAGGTGAATAGCTCTTAAAAACTCAGCAAGGGAGATAGGCTATTCTCAAAAAACAGTTCGAATCGTAGTTACGGATGAGGACGGGCGGGGCCTATGACAAATCTTCCTTCTGGGGAACCACAACCCATCATGCCTGATTACTTGTTTTCTGAAGACGAGTCGTCAAGGTTGCTGAGGACTATTAAACGAAACAAGACACCAGGGCCCTGATGAAGTAGCTGCGCAGATCTTAAAAATGTGCACCGATGATCTCGATCCTCTTTGACCTATATTCGTTATAAAAGCATGCATAACAGGGGAGGGTACCTGATGATTGGCTTTACTGCCAATATTTCACAATTTCAGAAAGGGGATAGAGCAGTGGCAGCCAATTATAGACCAGTGTCATGACACCAATTTGTTTGTAAGGTATTTGAACACTGACTGCCCCACAGCAACATAATGCGTCACTTCAACCAAACATAACATTTGAACAAACAGACAGACAGGGCTTTCGCCAAAACCCCAAAAAACATTTGTGAAAAGCCAACTAATTCTCACCGTGCACGATTTCCAAATCTTTGGACGGTCGAACGCATTCGGATAGGATCATTATGGACTTTTCGAAGACACTGTCCCTCACAAAAGACTCCTACATAAAAACTCAACACTTACGGCACACAATGGAAAACACACACATGGATTTCTAACTTTTCTTACAAAAAGCAAAGCGCAAACGGGTTTGTTGTAAGGCGAACCACTCTGGGTGGGTCCACGTTAAAAATCGGCGTGTCTGTGCCGCAGTGCACAGTTAGGCCCCCCTTTTGTTTTGCTTTATTTAAATGACAGCCACAATAACATCACGTCCGAGGTTCGCCTTTTTGCGGTCCATATGACTGCGTTTGTATAGGACAATTAGAAATCCTGATATATCATTACAACTTCAAACTGGATCTCAACACCCTCTCCACATCGGCAACACACAGGGGCAAATGCATTCCCCCATTTAAATGTTTGACAAGTGTTTTGTTTTAAAATTTCTCATGCTAGAACCCCTTCCACTCATCAGTATAGATTAGGGAACATAACAATTAAAAGAAAACCACGTCACATTTGACTTGGGATAATTTTATTCACACGACTCCCTGAAATGGAATGAGCACGTGAATTCTGCAATTTCCAAAGTCAACAAAGTCTTTGGTGTTATTCGGCGGAACCTTCATTCTTGTCCAACTGACTTGAAACTATGCCTACAAGTCTCTGGGTTCGCTCGGCATTTGGAAGTACGCAGGACCATAGGGATCCCACCATACTTTCGATCTGGTAAAAACTGGAGGGGGGGTGGTAAACGCGTGAAGCGAGGTTGCAGTAGGGACTATAGTTCTCGAGCAGTGTAGTAAAAATGTTGTTGAAAAACAACATTGAAGGGATTCCTAATCCTGCGGAGGAAGGAAAGCAGCACGCCTCGCGGATGATGCACAGGATCGTTCATGATCAGGTCGCCATACCCCCCAGCGTCCGATGTTTTTGCAACCAGCAACACGCCTTTCCAGACACGTAAATAGCAAGGCATTTCAACGCTACCAGCCTAAAGGACTGCTTCAAAGCATCTTTTGTCCAACAAACTGTTACCTGAAATGGAACAAACTACCTGGACAACCTCATTAAAATCCAAGACTCTCAAAGTTTTCAAAAGGCAAGTAAAAAAGCTCATATCAGAACAATACCTCTAACGACTAGTTTTCACATCTGGCACTCACACCCTTTGCGGTTGGGCCTAATTTTTGGAGGTGTTGCAGAAAGTAATCCGTCAAAAGTCAAAATCAAAAAAAATGCCCTTAAATCGGCCCACATGCACTTTGGACCCAATTATGTTCACACAAAGATAACATGCCATAATATTCTTCATGTTGCAAAAGAATAATTTTACCCATCCGACGTACCGTTTCAGAGCTACAGTAATTAGCATATTCAATTAGCGCATTTGCCATACCTAAGCCGCACATAATCTCGCACTTTCAATTCAAGAAAAGAAAGTGCGCATCATGTAGGACCTTTCATGCAGGAAGGATTTTGTTATCCCGATTACCATTAAAACTTTATCAATTACATGATTTTTGCATATTAATTAGCTAATTTGCATAATTAATTTGCCCGAAATACGAAATACGCCCAAATCTGATCAGTTCGAGAACTCTCAGCACCTTCCTTTCCACGAAGTTACATCATTATACGCCATACGGAACTCCAGAAACACTTGACCACAAGCCTTGCGGGAACATTTCGTAAATTATGCAAATTAGAACTTAATTAGCATTATTTTACGCCCAAAATCTAATCAGGTCGAGGAACTTCATTCGCACCCGCTTCTTTCCACAAGTTACATCAAAGTAGCTCTTCGGAACTCCAGAGAAAAATGTACACAATCAGTTTACAGGGACGGGGACAGACAGACAGACAGGACGACAGGCATACTTGCCAGAGCAATTGTGGGCTTTTGTTTTGGTTTTTGTCTGTACATTGTGGGCTATAACATTAATTAGCCCCACAATGTAGTTATGTACTTACAGACAGCCTCACAATGTAGTTCTGGTGAGTATTACAGACAGACACAAACAGACTGAAACATTATGGGTTTTTTTTCCAATATTGATTCTGATACCATATAGGTCCATATTAACCCCCCTAAGACCTGTCTAAAAACAATGGAAAAAATGTCTTGTTGGGTTATCCCCACAAGTACAAAAAAAAACCACAATGTATACGCCATACTTACAAGTAACCCCACAATGTAGCTCTCGTAAAAACGGACGGACGGACAAACAGACAGACAGACAGAAAAGTGATTACTAAGTCTCTGCCGAACAAAGTTCAGGCGAGACAAAAATCCTAATTTTGCAATTTGACATATATTGGCCCCCCCTGAAAATCAATGTTGACATACGACATCACCACTCTACTTCAGTTATGTTGAAGATACATCATCAAAGAACTATTCTTGAAAGAACCAGCTTGGTGTCTTGATGTCTTCATTGTTTTCAGCACAAGACACTTTTGCTGAAATCCCCATAGAATGTATATGGTGATATACATTGTGCATGTACAATGACCTCTGGGGGCACATATACCTTTGTGTTAACTTTGAGTGTGTATTTTGTTTTTTGGAAAATAAAGACACCAAGCTAGTTTAATGATATATCTTCAACAACATATCTGTAGTAGAGGGGTGGTGTCGAATGTCAACATTGGTTTTCAGGGGGGTCAAAATGTGTCAAAAAAGTACAATTACCATTTTTCAAGGGGCTGTACATCACTTATTACTTTTCTAATGTGTTCATAATTGTATTGGTTTAAACTTCTACTATGTAACTCTGATTGACCAAAAGATGGACATTAAATTTTTCTTACTTTTGGAGTTATGACCCCCCCAGATTAGGCCTTGAATGAACAAAGGCGTATATTTAGGCCTCAATAACTGTAAAAGTAAACATGCTATGAACTTCATGATGCCAGATTTGAATTCTACACCAAATATTACCCATAGATAGTGATTTTCAAAGTTGTGGAGGGCTCAATTACTAATCTGTGACCCTCTCAACATAGTCTTTAACTATGGGCAGCATCCCCCCCCCAAATTTCCAACTGCTCTAGCGGGAAAACGAAATGGACTATGACGCTCAAAATTTCAGGATTTTCATAACTCATCAATGTCTACCACCACACTTACACTTAATGTGAAAAAATCCATGACATGCTGCGGTGCACATCTCGAATGTTGACATGGAATGGGCCAATTGGTACAGTACACATCCGGTTCAAGAATGGTAATAAATTAAAACAACTCTTTTATTCAATGGCCAGTGATTCAAAGAACTCACACAAACTCTGGGCAACACCTTATGTTCCAATTTTGAGGTGATGATTCCCATAGGCTGCACCGCCATGTAAACTGGCACAGAATGCGCCATATATTTACCTAAAGTGATAGCAAGAGACTGGATTGGTAACCGATAGTTAGGAATACCATGTGCAATTTGAAATACCTATTTGTTTTATTTTAAGCCTAAAAAAGTTCCAGAAATTGCCAAGGCCCTGCCAAAACTAAAATATGTAATTCCAACTAATTGAAGTTTGCTTTCACCTTAATGATACGAAGATTTTGTGCACCGCAAAGTTACACAGTGAAAAAAGGAATTCCGAAAAGGATAAGCACTGGCAAGGGACCCATATGAGTAGACAGGTCCTGTGTGTGTTTGATGGCAGTTTGGCCTCTCCAAGTTTACAACACATATATTCAAACAGACAGTCTGTTCCCCCCACAGCTAATCTGCTGCGGGCCATTTGGAGAGTATAGTGAAAATTTATAACGTTTCCGGTTACATTAAAAGCCATCTAAAATATTGACCACTTTCACGTTTGAAAAAATACAATGATACATATTTTCTTAACAGTAATTTATCAAACCTTGAATACACTCCAAACTCTTTTAAAAGCGGAACATGGCAATAATAATTGTTTTTAATTTTAAATTTCCCAAATTATCCTCCAAATATAATGGAATTATTCGAAAGTTAGACCGTATCTCCCCCAAAATCTCTTTTCAATCACCCTTTATAAACTTGTCTTATATTACCGTACATTTCATATTGTGCTATGGCTTGGGCTGGCGCTAACAACAAACAGTGGTTTAGATTACTTTTTTCTGCTCCCGAAACGAGCTATCAGAACGTGCACCACTCCCTGTGGCTGGCCCCATACTGATCCCTGTTTCAATTCTCGTAAAACCCGAAAGTCCAAGATATATTTATAGGCTCCAACTTGCTACTTTTATGTACCATTCAACCATAAATTACTTCCAACCGATCTTATTTGATGAAGATTTTCTTTAACTTCACACTCACACACACCATTATCAAACCAGGAATGCTGATATTCGTCATATAAACTTTCAACACTGTCCTGGCAAGTAATACACTTAATCCAAGGTCCCTTTTTTTGGTCTACTTTGCCCATCCCTCCCCCTAAAAACCTCCCCCTCACTCATCCGCGTTCAACAAACATGAACAAAATCTTTTCAGTTCATACAATGCTGTTCGTCAATAATTCTAATTCTTTTGCTTTCCTTTCTTTTTCCTTTTCTTTCTATACTGTTCAACTTCTGTCTTCCCTTATCTAATAGTCGGTCTTTCGTACTACTGCGTTTCGTGTAAGTGTGTTTTGTTCGTGCTTGTTTTTGTTGCGTAATACCGATATAGATGTACAACTTAGAGTCATTGCACCCCCACGCCTGCGTTTAAGCAGTGACCTCGTTCAACCCACGGTTGCAGCAGTGATTACATTATTATATGACATTATATTATAAATCTGACATAATATTTCCTATGCAGTATCACTGGTCTTAATTATTTCTGAATTATTCCATTCATATTGAATTATCATCATTTTTAAAACATTTATCTCAATATCACATTTATCTTCTCCTTGTAATACATTTTTTTATAATTATTTAAAATTGTATTTGCGTATTCTGTGATGAACAAAATAAATATTGATTGATTGATTAAATTGTAATATTCAACACATTCCTAACTCAGCAATATATACCAAACCTCAGAGCAGAGTATTGGATTCCCGTTGTCAAGTGTTCGTCACAAACTTCCGGGTTTATGCGCGCGTAGCCAGAATTTTGTTTCAGAATTACTGACAAAGAGTATAATAGGCAAAATTATTCCGCTTTTGTTTATCCGCACATGAAAGTAATTTCCCTTTTACATGTGCCTCTTGCCACAAACATGCACTGTGCGTAAATAACGCACTGTGTCTGCTGTGGTAAAGTTGCTTGCAGTTGCGCCTGTATTATTATATATATCAATTCGCTATGCGAAAAATCTTGCCTATTTGATGATGAATGGAGTCTAGATCTACTTATTGTGGATTTTAAAATCACATGAAAACCAACAAGTCTAAAACCCAATGGAAAATAATCACACAACCAAATAATTACAAGCCTTACCAGGTGTGAGCAGGGCCCTGCCACAAACATCTCCCAAAGCATAGATGTTTTTAGCTGACGTATTCTGGAATTCATCCACAACAATATTACCACGGGAGTCAACCTGTACACTCTGTGGAACAACGAAATAATGAAATGATTGAAGCTGATGCTTAGAGACAGTGGGAATAAATGCAAAGCACAATTGATAACTGGTTTAAGGGAGTGGTCATTATTTACAGCAGGGAGAATGAAGGAATTCATTCCCAAGTCTGGTTTAAATCGGACTTCAACTTTTTGAAGACCTGAAAAACAAAAACCTAACCAAAACCTATCTAACGGAGAGGTCATTATTTACGCCGGGAGGGGGGATGGAGGATTTGAGGGGGAACCCGAAAAATTTTGGTAAGAGAGAGAGGGGAACATGAAATTTTTCATCAACGAGAGAGAGGGGAACATGAACTTTTAAATGGGGAAATCAGCATGACCAAGGGGGGAGTGTGAAATTCTTGAACGGAAGCGAGGGGGGAACGCGAACATTTTTGCCGAAAAAAAGTTGAAATCCTCCATTCCCCCCTGGCATAAATAATGACCGCTCCCTAACTGGAGCACACGCATGCATACATACATACATGCGTGCTCTCAGAATATCCCCCTTTAATTTTCAAGTCGGGGGGATAAAAATTTACCTTCTCCCTATTTTATGAAATTTCTCCATTTAGAAGTTTATGTTCCCTCTCTTTCCCATGATAATTTTCATGTTTCCACCCTCGTTCACAAAAATCGTTAGCATTCACATCAAATCCTCCATCCTCCCTGACGTAAATAATGGCCCTTGCTTTAAGGTGCTATACATCTACATATATGTAATATGTGACACATCAAGGAAACTGAGCCGCATTAATTTGGGCTTTTACACACAAATTATTGGCCATTCTGGAAGACTAGATTTTTATTCAATTTTACCAATTAGTTATGAGCAAGTGGTCAGTTGGTGAAAACAGACAAAGCAAACAATTAATACTCTTTTCCAAGAAGCAAAATTGGTATTTGCAAAATTGATATTGCAATGGTGGGATCTGGGATGGTCACATAGTTGCAAGAATATGAGAATCAAAAATACAGACTTTAGGAGGTATATTTTTTCAACATTATACAGACATGGTGGAGGGATTATAAGAAAAAATAGTGTTCATGAAATGCATGTGCCATCTGCCATCACAGTGCGTGAATGGGTCAAAGGTCACACCACATGAGGTCACCAACATATATGGGACACTACCCAAGGGCCAATTTATGTAAGTCATGAAAATTGATCAACATATGTTGCGATAAACCAAGCAAATTTTATAACTCTGACCTTTTTTGGATCACAAAGGTCACATGAGGTCACCAAGGTCACCAACATGTGGGACATTAACCAAGGACCATTGTATCCAAGTGTCATGGAAATTGATCAGCATGTGGATCAGCATGTGGATACACATGCTGATTAATTTCTGACCATTTTTGGGCCATGACCTATAATGACCTTTATATGACCTTTGACCCCACTTGTGAGAGGTGTAACTGTGGGGCAATCCCTATATGCCCTCTTGCAGATGACATAAAAAGAGAGAAAAAGTAAACTGTTGAGAATATGGGCTGCGGTGGAAAATTTATGAGGTAAAAAATAACAACTACAGCATACCTGCCAACATTGGAAAGTCAAAAATATTACTTATGAAAGTGCAGAGCGCACACAACAAGCACTTTGGCACCCAACAATAGCAAAATGGGGTCCAAGGGTCTGTCTTTGGGCCCTGATGGGGTCCAGGAGCCTGCCTTAGGGTGCCTGAAGAGGCCAGGAGGGGTTGACAAAGGGGCATGGACACCAAATTTGACATTTTCTTTTGACTTTTAAAAAATATTTTCCTTTTCAAAAAATTTAAAAATCTTATTAGTAAGATTTTTTGCTCTCAAAAATCTTGGAAATCTTACTAAATAAGATTAAATCTTACTAGTTGGCAGGTATGCTACAGGGAAAGAGAGGATCTCAGGACACTGTATGTAAGGGGGTAAAACCCCTGTCCTTTTTATTTTTTCCACCCACCTTTTTAGACAGACACCCTTTTCTTCAAAAATCGAACCCCCACTTCTTTGTGACACACTACAGCTACTTTGCAACAAGAATTGCAATGTACATGATTAAAATATCCAATTAATATTTGCCATACATGTCCATTGTAATATTGCCAAGCTAAAATGATCTGCCATATAAGGAGAATAGCCTTGCCTTCTATGGCTGTTAACTAAAATTGCACAATCTATCACAAAGAGTCTAAGTCTACAAGAGATGAATAGTGACATTAAATGATGCTGTAATTTCTTGTAAACAAGTCTTGCAGTGTTATGCTGTAATGTTTGGTACAAAACAAAATGTCACACTGAACAGTCACTGTCAGATTATTTCCAATGGCAATAGGTGGAAATCGGTTGAAAGTTCTCAGCCTAGCCTAGTAAATGTTGACGCCTTCGTCCACCCAGCAGTTAAATTAGCAATAGTTCAGATATTCCGATAGTTCGAAATCAGATTACAACTCTACAACAACACACCAGAATGCAGAATCGGGGAGATTAGACCATGCCAAAATTGTCTCCTTGGCGGGGGAATCGACCATTATATTATTACGGGTGATAGCGTACGATCATTGGCAAAATTCAGCAAATTATATCCATATTTTTCTGCAGCATTTTCACATTTTTTATGGAATCATCAAATTTCAATTCTTGTATGGAATTTCACAATCTATATTTCAACCCCACCCCTTATATTTTTAGAAACCTACCCTTTTTTGGGACAAAAATTAAACCCTGCCCTTTTTACAAATTTTTAGCAACTTAAACCCCCACGCTTTTTTGCTCTATCAGACAAAATCGATTTTGGAGGCTGAAATTTTTAGATTGATAAAGAAGTTTTCATATGACATCAAAATCAGAACAACTTCCTATTAAAAATGGTGACTAGGCTAGGTGCATCTATCAAATCAAATAGGTATATACTACTATGATTGAATACACCTTAAGTATCTTACAGCTTTGTCCAGCCCCATATCTTCTGTGTTTGGAGTGCGACCAATGGCCCATAGGACACAGTCAAAGTCCTTGAAGATGCCAGCACTTGTCTCATAAGTCAAGGTGCCATCTGATTCTTTGGTCACAGATCTTGACTACAAGAGAAAATGAAAGATAACAAACAGTAGATTAAGAACATTAAACCTGCTTGTTAGCCCAGTTGGGTAGCGTAATATGCTTGTAAAAATAATAGTACTACTAATAAAAGTAATATAATCACAACAAATTAATGTTAAGGCAAAATTATTCATGAGACTAATGAGTTGTCAATCAATCAAATTTTATTCATCAAAAACCAATATACAGTAACAAGCAAACATAAGATAAATAGGCAATATACATTAATATATTTAGTAATGAGTAAAGTGTAATTATATTAACACTGCAAGTGGAAACTGAAGTATAAACACTAATCTATGTAAATGCAAGAGTGATGAATGAGGACACTGCTAAATGCAGAGCGTGAGGGTGCAGTGACCTCTTCAAATGACAGGCTGTCACTAGCAAATCAAGTTACAGACTGCATGTCATACAAAATCTCAAAATTTGCATATAAATGCATAAATTAATATCCTTTATTAATAATTAACAGAATAAATTCCATCACTACCATAAAACGGTTGAAACAGAATTTTGTTCTACCGTCAAATTGTATACAACAAAGGTGAAATTTGCTTTAAGGTAAATTCCAAGCTGATAATAACAACAATATAATAACAATAAATAGTTATTATAAGGTGCAAAATCTTCAAAAGAGCTCAAGAGCACCAAAACAGAAAACACATACAATCAAAACAGAAATGAGCCTGGAAATACCGAGGTTGATGGTTTGAACATGGCCCAAGTACACATGGTTTATTTTTCAACACTCACATTTGCTGGCCAGCTCCAAGAAAGATTAAAAATAATTCATTCTTCATGTTTTTAAAAAATTGTCAAAAAATAAAATCTGATTTCTGAAACACTGTATAATTATACAAGCAAGCGAGCAAGCATGCAATCTACAATATCACACATATACTTCATCAAAATATTGGTTGTCGGCCTTTTTATGAGCTCCCTTTAATTTACTTCTTTCAGTCCTGTGCCTTCCTTTTTAAAAATTGCAAAATAAGGTATTCATCAAAATGTGGAAAACTTGCAAACAAAATAGTTTCCAATAGAACTAATGCCAAGTAAATTGCAGAAATCTTGCATGATGGTTCTAAAAGATTTTCACATACTTTATACTAGAACAATGTTCTTCATGGAATAATTCACATATCTGGTTTCAAATATGCCAACCTTTTCAAGTAAAAACATCTCTGGCCTGTTATTGGCTGTGAAAATTCCCAAGGAGGTTGTTTTCCTAATTCATGCACACATAAATGATAGTTTGAGAAAGATTTTATACATACCGTTGAGTTTTTGACCACTGTAACACCAGATTCCTCTAAAGTTGCTGTAACATTTGTACTTATCATCTCATCAAAATTACGTAATGCCTGAATCAATGAAAAATAATCAATACAAATAGTGAAAAAATATTTAAGGAGTTAGAGATTGCAATGTTTTGATTCTTTCTGCTCATTGCTGTTCATATATGTATGCCTTACTGACCTAAATTATGGTACAGGTATATTGCTATAGTATCCCAATTTTGATGTTAATATATTAAATTCTGTCAATAACTTTTGAGGGGTTTAAAGTTGGAAAATTCCCTGACCTATTTTTGTGTCGCCTGCCTTAAGGGCAGTGTTAACCCTAGTGCTTTTGTTTTCACACGAATTTCTGATTTCTGCACCATTTTAAACATCGACCTGTGTTCTATCGTTACCAACAAAGGTTATCCAATGCAGACAATCCTGAGTTGTATTTTTTTGCCGATTTAAAACAGCTATTCGACCATTTAAAGTCACAAAAACCACATTGTCTTAACAGCGGGAATTTAAGCACATTACACGCCGTCAGGCGCAAGGCGCAGCATCGCGTCGCGTGGTGATTTTTTGCTGCGTAATGAAGCGTGTGCGTGTTTTAATGTACTTTTGCGCGAACGCATCTTGGAAAAACGAAAAATAATATTTGAAAATGTAAACAAAGCACCAATTTAGACCAGATGAAATTTCAATTTCTTCTGATTTCTGGAGTTGAAGACAAAAGAGGTTTGATTCAATAGTGCATAAAGTTGTATTTTCATCACTTGCACAACATACTCAATTTTGAAGTTAAAAGGTAAAGTTATTTGAGAAAGAGACAGCTTGAAATGTCACTTTTTTACTAAAACACAGATTTTCTCAATGTTCAATTTTCGCAAAATTTGGCAAATTTTCAGACAAGATAACTCCAAAAATACCGAAGTAAAAGGTAAGGTTTAACTTTCCTACGATAGCAATCGGTTTTCTCTAGGGAGGGTTTTCTCAATTTTTCATTATTCAATTTCTAACTAAAGATATTCTCCAATATATACTCAAATTTTGGAAAAGAAAGGTAAAAATCACACTTTTTGGACATTTTTCCTTATATTTCGAAAAGTAAGCTCTATTTTTAAAAAATGAGAAAACCGTCCCTAGACAAATTTGTCTTGTTTCTAAAAAATAACATAAGAAATCATGAAAATTCAAATTGTTTTTGTCATGCTGTCTGAAAATTTTGGGGCAAAATCATGTTTTTTTTAGTATTTTTCTCAAAATACGGAAGGTTTTACATTAATCTGATGCCATCATCGGGTTCATCGTCAAATTTTCTTTCTAGAAATGTATACTTTTACATACAATAATCAAATATTTGCAAAGTTACAAACCAAAATAGATACTCAGAAACTCAAGGTTGACACTGCCCTTAATTAAGGCAGAAAGACACATAGGGATCACTTTGTCCACTGTTGTCTGTTGTTGTTGATGTCTGTTGTGAAAAAGGGTTAACATTTGCCTGTAATATCCACATACTTTGATGAATTTAAACCAAATTTGGGTCACAGGTGTAATATGACATCCCCCATTGTTGATTATGGAGGTCACATGTCACACATACCAAGGTCAAAGGTCATGGTGAGGTCAGTTGTGAAATAGGTGAAAATTGCAAAATTGACCTCATCTTTGTAAAGTTGAAGTGCACTTGGAACCAAGCTTGTGGTTGGTTTATGGAGGTTTACATGCAATACTCATTTTTTATGAGGTCAAAAAGGTCACTATCAACGTGGTGTCAAAAGGTAATGTGAGGACTATCATCACAAACCGCAATGGCCAGGGACAAGCGGTCCGGAGGACGAGGGGCAGGGACCACGATTGTATTTTAATGTTTGCAAGAAGAAGAGGTTTCCTAACAGGAAAAGTTCCTAACTTGTTTACAATTTTGTAAAGAAACGAAAAAAACAGAATTCCCCAATTTCCATATTGAGAAAATTAAAGGTGTGTCACATACGCAGAGAGGAGGCTTTCTGGAAATATCAACTTGCATAATAGATGGATGTGTTTCCAGTATGGTGCAGTAATCACACAAATAGTTGTCATCAATGCACTTTCCAATTGAGCAATGTTAGAAGGTGAGTTGTGGGACAACTAGTGTGATGAAGTATTAAATAGTGTTGGCAACAAGCCAACTTGGGCCAGTCAATATGAGCTAGAAAAAATCTCAATTACCTTGGCACAGTTCAGTACCTACAATCCCAGTGTATTTACGAAATACACTCCTTGATTTTGGGTATGATATATGATACCAGTCACACAAGGTCAGTTCATGTCAATTGTATGTACATGTACAAACCCACTGAATTGGTGGGTGGGCATATTGTAACTCAGGTGAGTAGTTTTGATCTGCAGACTTGGTAGATCTGAGCGTATTACTATACTCGATTCGCGCTGTTATAGGGACAACCTGTACTTTTTTACGGGTGTGAGAAACTGTTTGTGAAGGGGCGCATGAGCAATTAAACTTTGAGTAATCCTCGTCCGTGTGTAGGCTTAATACTGTGCGCTCTACGGGCAATACGATGTGCAGGGTCGAAACATAGAGGGTCATTGGTAAAAGTAAGACGGAATATGGGAAATACTAACTGTGTGAGGCAGTAGTGCCGCCTATTGAATCTGAAATGGTAAAAAAGGTTTTGTGCTGTTCCACACAGGTGATATGGGGCCTGACCATTACTTTCATACGTTACATAAACTAATACGACAACAATAGTCAATATACCCACTCATAGATGGTCCAACGTAGTTCTTAATAATTTGGTTTTGAAGGCAGGTGGAAATGAAAATCTTGTCCTTAAGGAGACTGAAAATAAAAAAAACCAGGTTTTTACCGGCCCGACCACCGACCGCCCGACCCTGATTTTTCAGTTTTGAAAGATTTTTTTTTTTTGAGTTTGTGTCCAAAAATCATGTAACATCAGCCTGTTTTTACCACCCAACTTTATCAATTTTAAGCTATTTTTTTAGAAAATTTGTTTGTAAAATTTTTTAAAAATTTTTTCTCTTGATTGTTCAGAGTTTGGGGCTATTTAGGGCCACATATTTTGAATCTTCCAGAAAAGAAAAAAAAATTAAAAAAAAAAAAAAAAATTCGACCACCCTATTCCTCCTCAAAATTTACACCATCCCCCCCCACTCTCCCGGCTTCATTTCTTCCCCTCAAGCATACCCTTTCACTCATTACCTTCGTCACCCCCCGTCCTTCTTATAGTCCCAACCCGCACGATCTACTCTCAGACCCCCCGACGATCCGACCGACCCTACTCGAAAGGTCCGCGCGCCCGTAAAACAGGGGTTTCTTTTTTCCTCGTCGGCCTAAACATAAATACACAACACAATGTGTAAATAACGTCGACCTCTAAATTAAACTTTTAGTGAACTATTCGGGGGGAATTACTTTGTCAGTGTAGATTTAGGAACAGTGTAGAAGGACCGTAGAGTATAAACATACTGTGTATAGTGTTCAGTAGGAATTTAATTATTTTCCATCGTTACTCTGTTTAATTCTAAATACATTTGTATTCCTTGATTCTAATGCCATATTCTTAAACACTTTGCAATCAATATTTTAACATGTTTTACATTTAAAGATAGCGTTTTTCCGCCCCAGTGATCACACAAAATCGTTTAATTCATAAACTATCGTTTTTACCAGTTAAAAGATGTGAATGAGTTATTGTATTATTGATTGTATAATCAATTGTATTAACAACTACACAAAATTCACTTCAGAAAAAAGACAGTAAACAAGAATAAGTTTTGTTACTTGGGCCTTTTCCTTTTGAAAGTCACTTTCTATTGTTAGGCAGCGAAGCGACTTCTTGGATAGATTAAAATGCTTCTTCCCTATTTCACCTAATGGATATAATCCAAAACTTTTCCCCAACTCCTATATCAGCGCGAATCCAGTATACTAGGATTTATTGCTATACGTTTTGTTACCACAAGCTAATTAGTCGCTGTCATCTTGGTGACCTAAAAAGGTTCAGTTTTGGGAATCAAAGGATTTAATTTTACTGTCGTAAAAGCTGACATTTGCAGAGCTCTCCTAGGAGGAGTGTTGATGAATACATGCAGATCATTTTAGCACAGGGGACTCTGGCTTTGTTTCTTTAAATTAAAGATTCCCGTCAACACCCCCGGGTTCTCAGGGGTTTGTTGGGTACCCATGCTCATTCCAGGGGTTCTGAAAGTGACCCCTAACGGGACCAATTTTGAGTAAAAATATACCCCTAACAGGACCAGTTTTTGGCAAGTTTTCAGTGAAAATATACCCTTAATGGGACCAATTTGCAGTGAAATTATACCCCTTGCGGGACCTGTTCTAAATATGTGAATAACTGATATACCTTTAAAATATCCAATATACAAGAAAAATTACACTCATTGAACCAGTCACAATCACAACTGAATTTGATACCCCTAGCGGGACTAGAACTTGATTATTGTGAATTTGATACCCCTAGCGGTAGTCCCGCATTTGCAGCTAGTCCCTCTTTTTTTGGAACGAGCATGGGTACCCGGCCAAAATCCAAGAACCCCCCCAGGCCCCCACCAGTGTTGAAGAAAAAAATGCAGATCATTTCCACTCATGGGACTCAGGCTTTGTCTGTTTCTTCAATTTAGAATTCTCCCTACCCCTTCCACACAGCTGTTTGAAGGTCTCATTTATTATGACAAAACCAGAATTTATAACACAAAATATCACCGGCGACACACTTTCTGTGATTTTGACAATTAATTTGGATTATTTGTACCACTGACTTCCTCCTGTGTAAATTTTACAAAATTTCATTGCGGGCAAATATCATTTTTCTTTAAAATCTAGTTTAACACGTCTTTCTATGGAGAATGGGCATATAGAAGGCGCTATAACATACAAATCATGACCTTTGTAGGCCTATATGGCAAGATTCCCATAATGGATTTTTCTGATTTTTGGAGAGGTAATAGCTGTGTCGCCACTGCTGAAAATTGCTCTTAAAATAGAAGAGACCGTTTGCATGGAGTCAAACAGCTGTGCCCACCTATCAGGATTGAAGAATACATGCAGATAATTCCAGTACATGGGGCTCAGGCTTTATCTGATCATCAAATGTAGGATTCCCTCGCCCTAACAGTGGCATAACCAGTGGGGGGCATTGGACAACTAAAAGGGGGACGGAGAAGACTACGAAAGAAAGAAAGGAGAAGCAGAAATAATGGTGAAGAGAAGGGAAGAAAAGAAGGGGAGGAAGGATTGAGGGAGAAAGAGAGGAAAAGGGAAAAGAGAAGGGAAGAAAAGGGGGAAAGGGGAGGACGAGAAGAAAAGGGGAAGGGGGAGAGAGGAGAGAAGGGAAAAGGGAATGACACGGGGAATAATGAGTCTGTGTGGGTGCCCAGGGACCTTTATTCCCCCCCCACACACACCTCCATCTTTAGAATTTCAAACCGATGGAAAAAAATATGGTCGCACAGCGGAGTACAGGCAAGCCGGAAAAAAATTGGCCAGCAATCGGAAAATTATTGAGTCTTTCCCACAGACGCCCAGGTCTGGTTAGTCCTGCACCCTTCCTATCCCTTCCACCTATCAGTGTTGAAGAAATCACATGCATGCAGATAATTCCAGTACATGGGGCTCAGGCTTTATTTGCCAGTTTCTTCATTTTAAGATTCCTCCCCTACCCCATCCACCTATCAGTGTTGAAGGATTCACCCCCCCCCCACCCACCCACCCATATACCTCTTGTTACATTTCTAGCAGGATCCACTGAACAAACGTGTCAAGCCAATAAAAATTATTTAATCGTTATTCAACTACATCTTTGTGTTTATACCAATTTTGCTGAAATTGACTGATGTTGTGAACACACATACAGGAAACTTTGTGACAACTTCTCTTGAGTGGGGCTGTAAAACAACCACCACACAGCCCCTGGCCCTGTTTGTTACAATTTGCCAAGTCAGAAAAAATCATCAAAAAGGCCAGGGGGAATGAAATCCTTAATTTTGTGTAATTGAAGCTCACAATCCATCATTATTTTCCAAATCCAAATGCCACTTTTGTCTTTAATTATTAGTGTTAATTATATCAACACCTTTATAATACTGTTCTTAGTGAAATTAAGCATTTAAAGTGGTCTTAAGTGCTATTTACAACGGTTTCTAGACCTTTTAAAATATACAGACTCATGTCTGATATAAATAAAAAGTTGGATCCTCAATTATTCAGTTTTGACAAATACGGCATGTATGCAATGCATAGCCACATACTAGGGGTCTTCTACAACAATTTCCATACAGCAGAGCAAAAAAGGAATTTGATTTAAAAATGGGGTGTGATTGGTGTACATTTGAAATCATGATAGTGGCGTTTTTAAAGTCAAAATTTACCTTTTGTTTCAATATTTTTTTTAAAAAATCACCAAGAATGACCATTTGACATGATGCTTACAACTTTTTGTTTCAAAAATTTGCTGCAATTAGTTCAATATATGAAAGTCATCTTATACAGTGTCACACTAAATGTATATTAAAATTATTAATTTCACTGAATGCGTGCCGTGAACATAATAATGAGCTCATTTTACAAAAGGTGCAGGCTACTTCTTGCAATTCTATAATGAATAGGATTATTACCATCCATATCAATCGCAAATGAGAATAATTAAAATTGGAGCTGAAGTTTGCACATTAATTAACACCTGTCAGGTGTCTTTTGAAGACTAGTAACCAAAAATGACCAGGACAAGTTGAAGGGTTGTGATTTTTAAAAGCTGAATTTTAATATTTTAGCACGTTAGACTGGTATTCTCAACGGGAGTCTAACTTTAGACTCGGGTTTAAACCAGGCATAGTCCTTCATGCTGGACCTTTTTCCCTTCTACATACTCGGAAAGTGCGCTAAAACGGTTGAGAAAATTCCTCATGGATGGGCTGTCCTGGCCTATCCACAAGGAATTTTCTCACCTGTTACTTTTTTATTTAACTTTAATTTCATTGTTTGTTGAAAAAAGGTTTATCCATGAAGGACTAAGCCTGGTTTAAACCCGGGTCTAAAGTTAGACGGCCTTTGAGAATATCAGCCTTAATTAGTTTTGTTTATAGTTCAATAGATATCCTCAAAGTAAGAAAAACATATTTCCAAATTTCAGTTGATTCCAATGATATATTTTCCAAATTATGAACAAATTTTACCATAGCCTTAGAAAGGCGTCCTTCACCTACTATAAAATATTGCCTTAATTATAGGTTTATAAAACCTGAAATACAATTTGTTCCCTTAGTCACCTGGCAAATGCTTTACTCGCTATTAATTAAATTAATTAAGAGAGTGAAGGCAATAGAGTAGTGAATGTACAGAAAATGTTGGAACTATTAATTATCAGGATTACAAAGGTTTATATCTGTTTTCTTAAAGGGCATCATTACTCGAAATGAATAAAGAACAAATAGAGTACATATTTATAAATGTACCATTAACTTCAGCATCATAGGGTTCCAAATGAAGAAGAAAATCATAATTTACTATCGTAAATGTCTGTATTGATTTTGTTAGTAGGACTGATCCATATTGGTCCTACTATATTGTTTACGGAGGTTGTGATGGAGGTTATTAATATTTTTAAATAAAATCACTGTAAACTTTGCAATTTCTGTTAAACTAATATGAAACTATTTCTGTTGTGCTTGTGTAACCTCCATCACAACCTATGTAAACAATAATTATCGTGTTTACTGCGAACCCCCGCGACAGACTATACACAAATAATTTGAGCCCGGTGGCAAGCGTTATTTCAGTGGCTGCTGATCGGCATGAAATTCAACATAATATAAGCTGCTAGGAACCAATATGGATCAAGTTTGGTTCCAATTGAACTTCACCTCACATGACCTTTGACCTTGGTATGTGATCTTTGAACTCATCAGCAAATGAGGGAATCCATGTTACATCTATTACTCAAGTTTGGTTTAATCCCTCAAAGGGGATATTACAGGCAAATGTTAACCCTTTTTCACATCAACAAAAACAACAATAGACATCAACAACAGACAACAGTGGACAAAGTGATCCTATTCTTGCCTTCTTGCAACACAAAATAGCCAACTCATGCTAATTTAGTACAAAACTGGTACATACCTGTTGTCTTCTGATGAATAGTGAGACATCACTTCCTAGCTCATTAAGAATACCAGCTAACTCAACAGCAATATACCCTGCTCCTACCACAGCTGTTTTCCTAAGGAAAAACATAAAGATTTGTGTTCAGATGTACTTTCACATGTATACAACTTATTAGCTGTTTTCACAAATAGTCAGCATACTTTAAAGGTGCATGTTGCGATCGTGTTTGGGACCCCCCCGACTTACCCAGAAGTAGTATCGATTTTGATATCAGATGAAAGGCAGTATTTTCTCATTGTCGTCCTGAAATTTGAGCCCTCAAATCCATTTCATTCCAAAGATATAACAAAAAAAAAAACAACTGTATTTATGGTTAACCATCAATATTAGCACAGTATTGAAGGACTTAGCAATTATGCATTATTGCTTCTACCATCAAAACCGCAAGTTTGTTTCCCACGGTACTTGATGGGGCGTATGTGCAAGTGCCAGGTTCTTGTATCAAGGAGAGAACACAATACACATAAATCGGAACAATCACCTTTAAACTTTGTAATTAGATTTAGTACCTCTATAAGTTTAATCTGTGAATTTTTTTACAGAAGCTGATTTCACTTGATTCTTGTAGGGATGGGTGTCAACATTTACCTCCCAAAAAGTGAGCTTGGGTGGGGGTGGGGAAATTTTTCGGGGTCAAAGGTCATTGACCTCAAATGTTCCCATTCAAATACATAGGCCTACATGTATAACTGTGATATAGTGGGAGAGTGTTTCAATGTTATTCATTGGGGGACGTTCATGTTTTAGTGTCACTTCAGTTGATATACAAAGGGAGCTCTGCAGGTAGTTGACCCTGACCTAGTTAATGTATTTGCGGGGGGACTTGGTTCCTTCCTGTTTTCCTCTTTGACCATCTTCTGGCGGCTCAAGTTGCGTGATGTGAGTGTATAAATAAAAAAATAAATGTCGACATTTATATAGCGCCCTTCACAATGTATCAAAGCACTTAATTTACATTTATTCTGCTGCCACTAGAATATGTCAGCTGCCATACAAATGCCCAAGGCATACTCATACCTTTGGACTATATTCCTAAACGCCTCCCCATTTTGCACCTGGTGGAGAGAGGCAAGCGAGGTAAAGTGCCTTGCCCAAGTGCACAACACATTGGCCTCAGTGGGACTCGAACCCAAGACCTTTGGGTCATGAGTCGGTCGTTGTATCCACTGGACCACATGTGCGCTCAGTAATCTAAAGGCGCTCCTCTTGTAATCTAAAGATCATGTGGGTTTGATTCCCACTTCTGACACAAAATTTTAATCTATTACTTTAGACTTAGAGATTGCAATGGAAACTTCAAAGTCGACTGGACTGCAATTTGCATGGTAAGTATAGGGTTACCTGGTCGGCCCCTTAGTATGGTTATAAATGAGAATCCCATTCTAGAAGTTTGGGGAAGAAGATTTGAAAGGTTTTTCTATAGTTTGAAGGGTGCTGAATCAGAATTTTTGGGTCCAACCTCTGGGAAATGTGGGGAACTTTGTAAAATAAGCGGGTAAATTTAGTACAGGGGTAAATTTGAAATTAGAAAGCGCCTTATGCTATTTGGCCTCTAAGCGCTTTCACAAATGGCCGCTGATCACTGTGGCCCAACCATACCATAAACTAGGGCCCGGGAAAATTAGCGATCGCGGAAAATAACATGTCATGCGCGGAATTTGGCTTCCAAGGCGGATATATTTTCCTACAATGCGCGGATTACCGCGGATCCCTTTTCTTTCTCAATGAAAAGGCGTTTCAGACCTGTGAAAATGATCGCTAAGAATTGCCAAAGTTGCCGAGAACAAATTGTGTTTAGTACTTGACGTCGCTAACAATTGTGATCTAATTACCAACTTGTAAGTGGGAGGATGGTGGGGGACCGCATGCTGATCGCGGCGGCAGAGATGAGACAGTGATTGGCAGTTTGACAATTCTAATCATTCATCCATGAGCGCACATGAATTTTATAATCAGGACACTTAAGATGACTGTGCACCCATGCTTGTCGGGGAATTCAAAAGTACAAGTACGACGTGGTCGTTAAGAAGTTTTAAGATTGAAAAGTAACGCGTGGTCGGGCAGCAGCATGTTCAATGGTTTTGATAAACTAATCAAATGGAACCGTTAGTAGATAAAAATGCCGACGTTTAATGAAATGTATTATACCTGTCGTTGCCTCTGTTTCATTAACAAGTTGTGTGTGACAAAAACAAATCGCCGACAAAATGACAGTGTTTCGTTTTAGAACATTTCCAGAAATCAAGAGTCGATGGTTCACTTAAATTTGTCTTTAAAATTGTTTATATCTTTAATGGTTTTTATTTGATCAATAATTTTTATGCATTGACGGGTTCTTTTAGACAAAAAACAAACCTACCGGAAGCAGCAAATACTATCGATACTTGTTGTGCTTCAAAATGTTTCCCGGGTCGCGGACGTCTTTCATCAGTTCCATATTTGGTAAAGAGGGCGGGGCTTATGCTGTAATATTTTGTCGGACCTGTCGATCACGATTTGTTGTGCTGGGAAATGTAATATTAAGCTCTTTGGTATTCGTGTTGTTGCTTTATCATGATTTGTTCTTCAATGCATTTTTGTTTTGTTTATATCATTTGTAAACGTTGAATGATTGAAATAATTCTTGTTATGCATATAATACGAGGGAGGATCAAAATGTAATGCCTCCATAGTCACCAAATCTTTATCAATGATCTGATGAACACCAAATTTACACAGATTATAGCCTGAGGACTCTTCTACATGGAACTACTCTTCAACATAGTCACCATGTCTTTCGATGCATTTACCTCACCGTTGAACCCAAGCATCAAATCCGGTTTGGAAATACTCTGGAGCTTAATTTTAGCCACTAAACATTTAACAACTGATTTGACTTCAACCAGATCTTCAAATCTCTAAAAAGTTTATCATAATAATTTACTTGTATCTATTTTTCAATTGAGTGATTGCTGATTTAACAATGGATCTGAAACTTAAGCAAAGAGCAGTCATGGAATTTCTGACGAAAGAGGGTTGCACACTGATGGAAATTCATGGACGGCTTAAAACTGTGTATGGAGACGCTTTGGTGGACATCAGCAACGTTCGGCGTTGGGTAAAGAAATTTAAAGAAGGGGAGACTGATATTTCAGACAAACCCAGGTGTGGCCGTCCATCAACCGCAGTAACAGATGACAACCTAAAGCGTGCTGCTGAGTTAATCAGAGCAGATAGATTGCATCAGCAGTCCAGGACATTGCGAGATTGGATGTTCTGTATGGATCAGCGCAAACATTAATCTCTGACTTGGAATATTCAAAATTTTGTGCCTAAGTGTACCTAAAGCAGTTGACAGTGGACAATAAACAGAGGCGGGTAGAGGTATGCCAAGAGCTCCTGGACGCATTTGAAGCTGAGGGACAAGATTTCTTCCAAAATGTGGTTACTGGAGATGAGACATGGGCATACCTGTATGACCCAGATTGTAAGGTTCAATCCAAGCAATGGCACCATAGCTTTTCAACATGTCCCAGGATATTCAAGGCTGCCAGATCGACTTAGAAGGTGATGGCTACAGTGTTTTTGGACACAGAGGTGTTATTCTCAACAGACTTCCCTTAGCCTGAGGCCACACAGTCAACAGTGAAAGATATGTAACTACACCTCGCAAGCGTCAGGTAGCCATTAGAAGAGGAGACCACTTAAAGACATTCATTCCATACAGCTCCGTCACGATCATGCAGCCCACACCGCACTTTTCCAACCCAGGCAATAGCCCAAAATTGGTGGTCTGTGATCCCTCATCCACCATACAGTCTTGACTGGCACCTTAAGACAGGGTGTCTCAATTATATTAGCCGAGGGGCCAGGAATGCCGAACATATTTGGAAGTTCCATACTTGAGGGCCCAATAAACGGAATTTCTTATGTTTTTCCTTTATATATTTGAGCAAGTCCTAGGGCCGATCAATGGTTGGCGGGCCGGATTTGGCCCGCTCCGCCTAGTTGAGAACCCCTGCCTTAATACTTCTTCTTGTTTGGCCATAACGAAAGTCTCCATGGTTACCCATTTGGAAGACTTGGTATGAAGTCAAGTCATCTGTTAAGTCATGGGCCAGGAACAAGCTCTAGAGTATTTCCAAACCGGAGTTGATGCTTGGGTTCAACGGTGAGGTAAATGCATCGAAAGACATGATGACTATTTGAAGAGTAGTTCATGCAGAAGAGTTCTCAGGCTATAATCTGTGTAATTTGGTGTTCATTCATCTGATCATTGATAAAAGATTTGGTGACTATGGAGGGATTACTTTTTGATCCCCCCTCGTATATTAAAAAAAAATTGATACTGTTTAATACTATTGGTCTTTTCGCAGTAATCATATAATTACCCCTCCCTGAGGAAATACTTGATTGCATTCTTTTGTTTTGTTATACCCTTTGTAAACGTTAAATGAATAACGAGAGCATCAATGATGCACAAATAACCAGACCCACGTGTATGGTGAAACTGGAATGATCTCTGGAGCTTCAATGCAATGAGACACCTAAGACAAGTTAATGGTTGGCAGACAGTTTTTTGAACAAATAAATATTCAAGGTGATATAAAAATATGCTTTGGCAAATAGAAAATGTCGTGTAGTACAAAGTCTTTGAGGTCAACATGAACCCGAAGGGTGCTCTTCTTCAAAGGGTGCAAAAAATACATTCCTGTCATTTTTTTTTGAAAATTACATAATGCCTCTTTAATCCAAATATAAATCTTAACCATTTCAGAAAATCATATAATGCCCCTTTAATTGGGATCGTCTCTTTAATTGGTAAAGGAGTCTAGCCTTTTAATAATAGTAAATTGAGGAATGTCCCTTTCATTGTAATGAAGGGAATGGCCCTTTCATTGGTAAATGAAGGAATGGCACGTTAATTTAAATAAATATGACATTACCCTTTCCAAGGTAAATGATGGAAGGGCCTTTGGCAAATGGAGGAATGACCCTATAATAGGTACCGGAGAGATGGCCTGAATGGCCCTTTAATTGGTTAAATGGAGGAATGGCCCTTTAATTGGGTAAATGATTATGGGCTTTTAATTGGGTAAATTGATGAATGGAATTGCCCCCTTTAAAAAGGTAAATAATGTAGTAATGGCCTTTAATAGATACAGGGCGGTCACCCGGCTTTCGCGAACACCCCACCAAAGAACTCATAAAAGCATAACTCTCAATACTCGTAGCCATATCTCACAACAGATAACCTAAACACAACTCATCATTGGTGAACTCCATCATACTCACCAAAACCAAAAACCTCTAAAACATGACTTATCAATGAATGCACAACTCACCAAAAAACCTCTAAAATTCTGAACTGGTTGATCACTCACCCAAATGACTTTAACACATACTCCATCAATGAACTCCATTCATACCTCACTAACAATAACTCTACTAAAAACATCAAATAACAACAAAATTATAATTATTTATAAAGACACATAACTCATCATGAACTCAATCCATAACTCACCAAAACAACAAAACCACACTCTAAACATAACTTATCAATGAACTCCATAACTTTTTGAAAATTGCATAATGCCCCTTTAATCAATTTCGAGGGTGTTTTTCCTCAAATGAATCAAAAGTACTTCCCATAAAAAATCAAACAATATTTTTCAAAAATATTCATCACCAACAATAACTCTAAAACAACTCATTGATGAACTTCATCCATACTTCACCCAAATAACAAGAAACTCTAATAATATAACTATTTGAACTCCATTAATTAACTTGCATAATGCCCCTTTAATTGGTAACGCTTAACCCTTGAGGTCGCTCTTCTCAACTGATTCGAAAAAATCCTTCCCATTAACGAGAGCATCAACGATCAGGGGTTTAAACCCTTGGCTTATGATACAGCAGATATCTACAGCTGTCTCAAACAAGTTAAGTGCCCTCTTTGGCAATTACAAAATATATTTGTTGACCTGATACATGTACTTAATCACCCTTCAAATGCACAGTCTTAGCTTTCAAATGCCGGTTGTTCTGTTAAAATTGTTTTTTGTAATCTTGAGTGTTTAGTGAAATCAACGAATGCGTCGGGCTGGAAGTCAACTTTTTGTGAACACTCCATGACTCAATATTGATAATCTCACAGAGGCTGTTAGACTGTAATAGTCATTTTCATTGATTTTCATGTTAACTGAAAATCAGGTGAACATCGGATTTGTCAAATGGAATACAAAAAGAATTTGACTTTTGTAAAAGGGTAAACATTGGTCTCTTGCATGCCAGGACATACAAAGTTGGGTAAAAAAACATTCACACGGTTTCATTACAACTTCTCCAAGATCAAGTGAAAATCAAATAGGTAGTAGAAATTACATGTTTCTTATTGATTGACAACAAAATGTAGTGTGAAATACAATTGACTCTTTATTATAGTGCTAGTCACTTTTCTTTTTACAAAATCTTATTTGCCACATCAAATAAGTTAGATAATTTTAAATGTCTAAGTGCCTGATCATAGTTTTTTGTGACTATATATATATACACCGAGTATTCACTATTTTTTATATTTATATAATGTTTTCAAAAACACATTATGTTTCTATCATATCTATACAAATGTTTGTTGAGGAAGGTAGGCCTACATACTTTTTTTCGGACTAAAGCATTGTTCAGCTAATATAATTCCACAACTAATAGTCCTAAGAAGATGACAATGACTTGAAATATATAAATAACCACTGCTAGTTGAAAGTCTCAAAGTTGAAACTCAGTCTTTTCAATTCCCAGGGTCAGTGAATACTGAAATTTACTCTGGATAAGATATTTTTTTTGTTCCCAGGTTTACTATATCCTACATGTTATAGCCATGTCCTTATGTTTCAGAGCAATTCATTTTGTCCTTTGTCTTACCTCTTCCAAACCAGAATACAATTTTGTGTCAGCCCTTTAAATTTCACATAGAATGTGGGAAAATTGATTGTGGTAAATGGCTAAATCTTAGTTCTAATATATTATATGATTAAATTAATAAATATTTTAAGTAACATTAGTGTTTATTTATAAAGTAGGCCTACTTGAAATTTTTGTAATATAGATTAGTTTTAAAAATAGTTTGTTCAAATTTCCCTCTCCAAGGTAGATTGAGTGAGTCTGGGACCTCTTGTAGCTAGTGTAATAACACAATTGGCAATGGACAGCTTTGGCCAAGGCTATAGCTTTATACAACATAGCAGCTAGGACAAGTGATAAGGGGATTGACTTAGCTATTCTCAATGTTCTTCATAACCCATTTACAATACCACATCCAACGGAGCTGTATGAACGTCACAAACCACTTTGTTTGTTTAGACCTAAACTTGGCTGTCACAACTAGTATCGCCAAATGAAAAACGCTGCATTATTTTCCCAAGTCATCCAAACACACATGCGAAATTCAAGACAATACGAGATAAGTAAACAAGCAGTAACAAAACCATTGGCTTTAAAACCCCACTACTAAGGACCCGCAAACAAAGATTTGTGGGTCCAAAAAATTTCTTTTAATGAGGACATAATAAATCCCCAGCCTACACATCATAGGCCTATGCGTATTTCCATTTAATGCATGACTCAATTTAATAAAATAACTGAAAAACTGTGGTGATTATTAATTGCCTTAGCGATTCGTAATTTCTGAAATGTGTGTGAGACGCGTTACATGGCCACAATAATATACACAGACATGTGGCGCCAAACAAGGGGGGCTTGAGCGTGAGTACGCATAACGTTGTGGGAAACTTCTTTTTCTCACGTGGTAGCACGGTGGCATTCGACCACGTGCATGCAAGAGGTTGGTACTAAAACCCATAGGACGGTATTCACAAAAGGCGGGTTAACTTTAATCCAGGGGGTTAATCCAGGGTTAAACCCACGATCATGGGTTAATTCATGTTATCCTCTATGGGATATTTAACCCAGGGTTTAAAATTAAACCTGGGTTAAAAAATTAACCACTGGGGTTAAAGTTTAACAGCTTTTGGAATACCGGCCTAAGTTTTTATTTATGACCTCACTGCACGAACATGATCGAAGCAACCACCCACAACATGGCAAAAATTAGTGCACAGGGCATGGGTTTCATATGAAGCTCTAGAATAAAAAAGTATTAGAATTGGGCCGTGACTGAGACGACAGTGAGTGGTCAAATCAGGCGTGG